>JAOVVO010000092.1:0-171840 GCA_028564675.1 Onchocerca lupi | reverse complement strand
TATAATAAAAATATATATATATATATATATATATATATAGCATGTAATTGATTCTATCGACCTGAAATTTGAGGCAGTCGAATATCAGGCAAAATACAGTAATTAGTCAACATTAGTATTTCGTCTTAATTCATTTTTTCATCATCGAAATTTTCAACGGTTAACAGATCTCTTCGTTCCGATCACTATCTTTCCTTCTCTTCCCTTTACTGATACAGAAAAATAGGAAATAGATTCAATTATGTAGATGCAAGTGGTATAATATTTATAGGAAATAAAATTCATGAAATACTGTGTCCAATTTCCCCACACATGTTCTAATTGTGCACTTTCATTGCCAATTTCCCCGGTAATTCATTTTTTTTTTTCTCTTGAATTTGATTATAGATCAATGATCTATGAATATTCTTTTGTAAGTCTTTGTTTCAAGATCAGGAACTGATCAAAAAGCACAAATTGGAAGAAGGATTCGTAGAGTTCGAGTTTGTTGTTGACTTAGATAGTATTCTCATATTATTATTCATATAATAGATATAATAGATATTTAGTGAATGATAATAGTTGGTATTTCCAGTTCACTGCAGTGCAGATTTATTTTGGTAATCATAATAGTGGATAGTCAACACCTACCTGAGGAAATTATTAGAAGTGAAGTCCATGTAATATCCGGAAGTGGATTCACTAAATAATTTTCAAATCATCAGCAAAAAGAAAAGTTGTTGAGAAATGTATGAATGAATCCAAGTCAACAACACGCGGATTCATTCGATGTTTTGCTGAAAATTATTAAGGACGATTATTTCTTTTTCCTCAGATTGTTTCTTAAAATTTCGCAGAAGCAGTTAATGATTGTTTACAAAATGATTGAATGTATTCATGCAATACGTCATAATATGATTGAATGTATTCATGTAATACGTCATGATATATATCATTATGCACTCATTTAGTTTTAAGTTTGTGCATTTAAGAATGGTACAGAGTTTATGGAGGAAAAATATGATGAAAATGAAAATAATCTTGATAAAAATCAGGCAGAAGAATTTTAGTTCGATTAACTTTGATAATTCACTAGCGCAGTGTATCTTTATCGAATAATTGACAAAAGAATCGGCAGTGATGGGATATATAGACTAAGGCGCAAATAAATATGAATAAAAAGAAGATTAATGCAAAAAGTCGTTTTCTTTGGCGTTTTTTATGTAAACATAACTTTATTAGTTTGATCTGTGGTAATTTTTTCTATTAGATGCAGACATAAATAAGCTGATATTATGGCTTCCTTTCGAACGGGCTGATTCGTAGTCATTATTACTGTATTATCTTGCGCCACCGAGAAATGCAGTGCGTTTAATATATGAATAATTCCGATATTTCCGATATCTGAAAATATAGATGATACATTTTGAGAAGTTATCTTTGTCACCTATCATGAAAACTGTCGAAGTCCTAGGAAAAAGATGACAGTAGAAACAGATCAGAAGGGTCGGCAAATATTACTGAGTTAGAAATTTCTCTCTGAAGTCGCTGTTTTAGATAATTAAAAGTAGATAAAAATTATAATTTAGATATCATAGGATTATATTAAAGATAAAAGCGACAACTGAAACCATATTGACTCGATTAATTGGCATATTGTTTCGAGCGTATGAATTCATTATTATTCATATATTGTTTGACAATTATGTATTCAAATATGGAATTTTTTTTGCATTTATTTCTTAATGTTTTCGCTATCACTCTTTTTAAGCTTACTACAATTTCTTTTTATCTTAGGAAATAAAACAAGCGAAATGCAAAGAAAAAAGAAATAAGCAAGTTGACAGTTGGATAAGAAAGCATTTATGTAAATGAGCAGGCAGGTTGACAAATATCATATAGACAAGTAACGAGTCATTTAGCAAGCTGATATATAGGCATGCAAAAATACAAGTAGTATTTGGAAATGTTGAAGAACAACGATACTAGTAGCAGTATAAAAGCTGAGAAAAAGTATTATATATTTATGATTTTTGATTGAATTACGTTATTTATCTTTTTCTAATTATAAAGTAGGAAAGATTGGGATGAAATATCAAATTCTCGAGGGTATGGTATATTTTTTGAGAAGTTTTAGTTATGGGAAAAATAAATATAGTGATATCAGTTGAAGAGAGCTAGGAGCTGCGGTAGTACAATATATTGTTGCTATTTATAAATGGGTAAACTTAAAAGTATGACAGCAAGAAGAGATAAGTCGAAATGGGGAAGAGAGTGAGGGAGAACGTTAAATAGAAATGAAATTATTCAGACTATCAGTAGTTCGAGAAGTAATAGGCCGTTATTGCGGCTGTAACCAATGCTGTTCATCTACGCAGCTATGGGCGCATTTTTTATCGATGTCACTATGGATGTAACTTCGTCACTTTAGTGAAGAGAAGGAGAGGAATGATATTTTGCTATGGATTGATTGAGGAGAAAAAAATGGCTCTTTTGGTAATGTTGTTATTAAAATTGGGAGTTAAATTTTCTTCTTTTTTCGTTGTATATAGGACTGATGAAACTGTAGTTGAAATGTGAAAAACAATAGCTGCCGAAGTAAAAACAAAAGCAGATGAGAGCAATAGCAAAATGTTTCATTCATCTCATCTAGTGTCTGCTCCTGTTTTTCATCTCATTAAATCATCTGTGATGAAGAGAAAGATTAGGAATAAATTTTCAGTAAGGCACTGTTATGGAAAATTTAATGGCATGTAATTTTCCATTTTTTTTATCAGTCATTTTTTGCAATTGTGTTATTTCACTTATCAGCACAGAAATAACGAAGATAACTGAAAAGAGCTGAAATAAGGATGACTCACTCAGTAATAATATCAACAGTTGTTAGATTTCCTGGGGGAATTTGTTATTGCTTATCAACCGAAGATATTAAAAATGTTTAAGATCATCTTCCGCTCAGAAGTAATTTCAAAATTTTTAATTTTGAGAATATAAGTGTGGGTGAAAAGTCATTTTGCAACAATTTTAAGTGCTCTTTTCTCATTTTATCTTAATATTGTGTATAACTGTTTAATGTAAATTTATGCTTTTTTTGCACCTATTCGTGGACTATTTCATAAATTACTCATAGTTGTAAAGCTCTGAATAGTGATAATAATAGTAGTCCGCTTCAGATTTCATGAGATGTTATTTTCCTGGGAAGAAAGAACGGGATGGGAGTACAGTGTTTAAATGCTTTTTAAGAGGATATATTAGATTTACGAGTTTTCTTGAATCGTTCACCTTTTGATTATTTAATCACGTTTACATGATAGAAAGTTTAGATTTTCATTTAGAACTCATAAACTTGAAATAGGAAGTATTAGAACGGATTGCCTATCGTTTTTTTTTTTTTTTGAATTGGTCATTATTTTGAGTCTTTGATTTTCATCTATCATCTCAATATTATTGATCCTGCTCCTAAAATTGTAAGAAGAAATTTTTGAACGAAAATAGGTCATCGATATCTTGCTTTGATAGAGAAGAGGAAGAATAAAAAGCGGAGAGCTGAAAGTGTTTTAAAATATTCTTTTTCTTTGCATGCGTTGATAATTGTTCCGTAAAAAAGAAATTGTGAAAAGTTTCATTTTGTTTTCTTTTCCAGAAATATATGTGGATTTTATATTTGCAGGTGGCAAGAGAGCTCCATCGTCAGGACAGGACGTGAAACGTGAGCAATCATCATCGTTTCCTTCAAATGCATCTCAGAAATTTACAATGCAAGTTGCGCAATCAGTGTTAGGTGGAACTAATGCTGTCACTTCCGTGATATCTACTCCACCACCTACGATCAATGCTGCACCTCTTCCGGTGCAAGCAGTGCAAAACGATGCAGTCGTTAATGTAGTGCCACGGCCGTCGACGTCAGCTCCTCCAGAATCAACTATAATACTACCATCTAAGGAGGTATCAGTTTCCAACAAATATGGAGCTGTGGGTAATGAATCAAGATTCACCACTGTGTTTTGTTTTTATAAAAGATTTTGAGTTGATTACTTTTAAATATTTAATAAGTTTTTTTTTTCCTTTTTTCTTTTTTTTTTTTTTTGCAAATCTTCATTTACATATCTTATGTTTAAGATTGAAAGGAGTGCTCCACCTGAACTGTCGGTAGACGAAACAAAAGCTTCAGTCGTAGAAGTACCGAAATCAGTAGAAGGAAATGAATCGATTATATCAGTTAAACCGCAAGGTTTGTTTGAGTAATCAAACAAAATGTAGGAAAAAATATATAAATAGATATTCACGAGAAATTTTGCGAAATAATGCCTATTGTAAAAAGAAAAAAAAATAATAATCAACTTACAAAACTTCTACTGCTTTATAAGTTGATGTATTAAGTTCGACTATCTCCTATATAATACCTATTTAGAATTAGATGAACGAATTAAACAAGATAACAAGCAGGAAAAGGAATCTCGACAGAATATTGAAATGGTGACACCGGTCATTACGAAAGATGATACGGAACAAATTGTGGGAACTGCTGTCATAGTAACAGATGAATTGGCGAAACAAGAGCAGTGTCAAGAAGATGATGAAGAAGATGAAGATGAAGAAGAACATCAAAAACATGAGTCGTTCCAGGGAGCAGACACTGATGATAACATTCGTCTGCTTTCAATGCAGTAAGTCAATGCTTTTTTATTTTTTAATGATAGGAGTTGAAAAAACCGCTTTTTTCGTTCTTGAATCGACAATGAAGAGAGAAGGTAAGTTTTTTTCTCGAATCAAGTTTGAGAAATCATTTTACTGTGACAATCAAAATATAAATACCATAAATTGATTATTTCAACAATCGCTTTTTTTTTTCAGGGGTCATTCTGTTGTTGAAATATTACATGAAGAAGAAACCGAAAAAGATGAGAAATTTTCTGAAGTAGAGGAAAGTCCTGAAGCTGCGCGAGAGAGGAAAAAACAGGAATATATTGCTAAACAAAAAGAGATGTTGCAGAACGAAGTTAGTTCCAAAAAATACCTATTATATTGAAAAACAAATTTAACAAAGTTCATGTCATGTCTTTGTTCAAAATGATGGGTTAGAGTAGAATTCAATCAGTTGGAGGGCTTAGCTTCTGGTTATAATCTTTTTAATGATGATAATTTTTTTCAGAATAATGTTCAATTGAATGAGCGTATATACGGTCATGATTATTTGTTTCTGATTCGTGATATAGTAAAAGATATCTTTCTGGATTCTGTGTTGCCTGTAAAAGTATCCGATTTGAAAGATCTTGGCATCGACATTGCTTCGGCGCCAGCTAATGGCACCATTGGTGACCGTCAAGTTAGACCTTCTTTTATCTTTTGAAATTTATTATCAGATATGTATTTCAAATATCGAAGTATGCGCGTGCACATACACACATTTAGGATTAAGATTTTGATATGTTGAGCACTTTTTTTTTTGTCCTGATAAGGTAATCTATATGGTACATGACGTGTTGTACTAATTGAGCAGACTTTTAAATATTAAATATCTTTAAAAAAAAGTGTTTATTAGTCATTTTATTCATCTGCTTTTTAGCGTCGTTTCGATGGTGCATCTGGTCCTGGTGCTCGATTTATACCCGGTTGGGTAGATAAAAGTCAATCAAAACCGAAAGCAGTTTGTTCTTTAATAATTATTTTCTTTAATCGAATGTTACCAAATATAAAAAATTAAGGTGGAATTGATAATCCTTTTATCAATGAAAAGTCATGTGTACCTTTCTCGGATTTTTTTGCGCTGGTAAAAAAACGAGGGGAGAACCCGGAAATTACAAGAAGTTGAGTCACGACATCCCAACAGATTTTATTGATATTTTAAAAGATTATATGCTACAAAAATGCATGATAATTTTATGTATCGAATTAATCTATATATTCTAGTATCATGGAAGACTTAGCGATAGGGCACATTCAAATCAACGTGAGCGTGATCGGAAAAGGGTTCGTAATTAATTTTATTTTCCAGTTCTATTTTACTGATCGTGCATTATTTTGATGTTTAACTTTAACACTCGTACAATTTATATTCATGCTGATTTTAGTCAGCTGTAAATCGGCCATCCATTGATCGACCTAATCGTGAACCGGTGAAATTACATAAAGCTGAAAATGCATGGAAGCCAGAAAGAAATATTGATGCTAATCAGGTAAAAATGAAGGAGATTCCCTTTTAATTTAGAAGAATTGTTGCTATCAAATGATGCTGGTTATCGTTTGATAAAGAATATTATGAAGCTTTGCATAGCTTCTTTTATATTTTCTATTGACAGGTATTCCTACATGACAGACTTAATTTATGCAATTTTGTTCGAACAATATATTTCATTTGATTACAAGGTAATCTGTTACAGAAATTATATAAGAATGTGCGCAGTTTATTAAATAAATTAACGCCATCAACATTCGATGAACTATCACGAGATTTCTTACGTTTTGAAGTTTATAAAAACAAGGAACAAATGGGTGAAGTGATTAACATTATCTTCGATAAGGCTGTTGAAGAACCGAATTTTTGTGCTCTCTATAGGTGAGTTTTCTGACTCTTCATTTGAAATATAATATTCATTTCTCTAAAACAACAATAAATCAAGTCGATTGAAAAGGCAAAAAGTGTTAGGGATGTTATGAATTTAGTGAAAATTATTAAGTTTGCGATTTTATAACTAGTTGTATTCTTTTTTTTTTTCTTTAAATTTCTCAACTTGTTCTTTGGAATTGCTTAAAATGTAAACTCAAAATCAGAATCAGTTGCAAAAGGATAAGTTGAGATAAGAAAGATATCTTCATGAATTTTTCGTATGTGCTTTTTGTATTTCGCTACAAATAAAAAAATATAAACTTGTGAAAAGTTTAATAAAACTAAAAATTAGTAGAAAAAGATAGAATATGTTTAAGTGACCTTTGCAAAATGCAAGTGGTAAAAGAATCGAAAGAATCAAAGGATAAATCAAAATTTCGAAGTGCATTATTGACTCGATGTCAGAATACTTTCGAAGAGAAACGGATGTCTGAAATCAACAATAAGAAAACTGAAATGGAGAAAGAAACTGATGTAAGCATGTTATTTGTATTTTTAATTCATCTGTAAATTTTAAATAATAATGAAAGTATTAAAGAGCAAGAGAAGATTAATATAGTAACGAAAGAACGGATTTGAGTAAAGGAGGACAAGTATAAATCAAATTTGAAAATGACGTTTTTTATACTATTTTTTTTCTTTTTTTTTTTTATATTATATGTTTTCTTTTATACTATTTTTATAGCACGACATTTTATTAATACACTGAATAGCTACGAATAAAATTAATAGCTCGAAAGTTAGAATCATGCCTATAAAAAATGATTTCGGTCTTGCAGAAAATGAAAGCATTTTTATGGATGTATATCACAAAGTGTCATACTTTTTGCTCAACAAAGAACGAATGCTCATAGTATGCAAGCCCAAAATCATAGTGTTCAAAGATAACTCCGGCTGACCTTCAGTTCACCAAAAAAAAAAAAAAAAAAAAAAAAAAGAGCATTGCGCTTAATATGATTAACTCTCATATTTTATCTGGTTTAGAGATTTTTCGAAACTTATTTAAATTAATGGAGGAAAAACTGATCACAGCAACTATGTTTATAACAAAATTTTAATATATTTATGAGTCATGTAGGTGAGCGAAATATTCCACCATATTCTCGTTTGGAATCAGCTTCATTTTTTGCAGGAGAAAAAGAAACGAGAATTAAAGATAGAACTGATGGAAATGGAAGCACGAGAACGGCGACGAATGTTAGGCAATATAGGATTTATTGGACAACTATTTAGACATGAATTGATAGTACCACGGATTTTGAATTGGTGTATAGTGCATTTGCTCAAAAATCATAGTGAATCACCGGTTAGTATTTGAGAACATATACGAAATTTGTTGATTTTAAATAATTGCATTTGCTTAAAAATCATAGTGAATCACCGGTTAATATTTGAGAGCATATACGAAATTGATTTAAAATAAAAATTTACTAGTTTAATTTGAAGATGGTTAGAATTCTTTAATATCATGGCCATTGCCAATTCGTTTTCTAACTTGCTACTTGACTGTAGATCTTTTGATGCATTCTAATTTAAAAACATTCCAAAATTACTGTGAATGGCGATATATCTATCAAATATTGATATTTTTTATAGGATGGTGATGAAGAAAGTATAGAATGTGCGGTCAAAATGCTTGAATCGGTAGGCAAGTTGGCTGATCGTCAGTTTCAGCAACAGCAACATGCAAATTATCAGTCAGGATCATCGGATTCACATGTGCAGAGTGCACTGCAAGATCATCCTCAGGAAGTACAAAAACATGAGGAATTTAATACGAATCTTTATTTCGAACATCTTAAGGAAGTTTCGACAAAAGTATCAAATCGCGTCCGGTTTTTGATCCTTAATCTTATCGATCTTAGAAATGTTCGTTTCTAAATCCTTTTTCATTTAATCTTAGAATGAAAATAGCTTAAATTTGTCTAATAAAAATTTTTGTTCCCATTTAGCTATGCTTAGCTTGATAATAGATTACAATTTTTAGTTCCACACGTTCTTATACTTCCTAACTATATCTTTTATGTGTAGATTTCGTAAAGACTTACTAAAACCACTGATAGTCTGGTAGTTTTCGACATTTACATCCAGCATATATGAATCATTATGCTGATTGATTTAAATCAATTTGGATTTTTCAAATTGTCCAAAAAAAAACTTTTTATTTCTTTTTTTCAGAATAAATGGGTACCACGAACATCTGAAAGTGGACCAAAAACTCTAGAAGAAGTACATGATGAAGCTCGAAGGGAAGAAATGGCAAATAGGTTACAACGTGAACAAGTATGTTCTTCAAAGTTTACGATGTGAACAACAATGTCCTTGCAAATTTTTTTTCAAAAATTGTCGTATTTTGCTTGAATTTTCAAAGAATTTTTTGCAGTATGCTAATAAAAAACGATATGAGGGTCGTACCTCGTTGGATAAGCGAAACCAGAGGCCGGTATTGATTGGAAGGCAGTCGCAGGATGGTCGTCAATACGGATCGAGAGTTGGTGAGCCAAGTCGCGATCAGAAAGCGCGAGCTGCTGGAGCTGCTAATCTTGTTGCTAATACTGCTAGTAGAAAAAATCAAACTTTAAATAGTGTATGTTGTTAATTTACTAATCGTTTTTTTGATTTTCTGTCATCTGTCTTTTGGCTATTTCAATTTGGATTGCTTGTCTGATGGTGGAAATTAACTAATTCCCTTGTTTCAGTAATGTCAAGAAAATCTTTACAGGAATTTAAATGAATAATTACACTTATTTAGAATTAACAGATCTGTCGAATTTGATTTCTCTGACTTTGTGTCATGAATCTGAATACTGACTGTAATTATGGTTGATTGAATTATCTTTGTGATATAAGTTGTAGATATCTTGTAGGTGCATTGTTACAGGTCGATCAGCCACAGTCACTTGGTGCACGCCGACCTCCATTTGCAGGTGGTGCGATTGGCGGAGGACAGCAAATGGATAGGACTTTGTTATCTCGTGGTACACTTGGTCGTGGAGCAGGTCGTGGCTCACTAGCTTCTAGAGACAATTCTCAACCATCTAGCAGAGAACCGTCAGAATCTAGGAAACATTCTAGAGACGATGAACGCAGTGCAGTAAGTTTCTTCTACTAACTTCTCATTATTAGAAAATAAAATCTTTAATCATTTGACTGTAATATAATTCATTTGGAACTGCCATTTAGGCCATCGCAGCAGCAAGCGCTGTAACGCATAGTGCAAGCACTAACGCATTAAGGCGTGGATATGCGGGTATAGCAGCTGGTGGTTCATCATCACCACCATCATCAACTGTAGATGATGAAAAAAAAGACGGAACCCAAGTTAGCAGAGGAAATGAATTGGATGAGAAGGAAATGTTTGGATCATTGTACCGAGAAATACATGAGTATTTTTCCGATTGCACAAATATTGAACAAGTGATATTTTTTTTTAATCTGAAAGCCAGAAAATAATGTTATTTACTGTAATGTTGCACAATTATAATTTTTCTTTATCTTACAATATCGGAAAGTTCTATTGTAAGCCGAAATTCATATATAGTTTTGCTTAATTAAAGATTAAAAATTTAGAAAATGAAAAGTTGGGCTATTTCAGGTATATTCCTTTTTTGTTTCCATATTCAAGTAACCATTTCATATTAATTCATTTATTTAAGTATATCGTTATATCGCATCATCATGTTTAACTTGCAGCTATTCCAAGCAATCATGGAAATAATGATCGATGAGAGGATATTAAATGCAGACTTGCGTCGTGTTCGACAAGCATTTCGACTGTTGATGAAGATAGGTGTTGAAAAAACTAATGGAGATATACGAAATCCACGGAGGCGTTATGTTGGCCAAGTTATATGTAGATGTATGCAACGACCTGATATCAAAGGACATGCTCTTCGAGGGTTTGTTTTGCACTATTAAAAACTTTTTGTTTGCGTATTTTTTTCTTAGGTAATATTCGATATTGAAAGAAGCAACCATAATTAAGATGATAAATGAGATATAAAGACTTAATGATTATCGATCATCAAAGTTGTGTGGTTTAATGACTTGAACTTTATTGAGACATTTCTGTTGCTGAAAAGAATTAATTTCTCGATGAATAAAAAAGTTGAGAAAGAAGCAAAGTATGTTTAATTAAATCCTATTAACTGTTTTACTTGCTGTTTCCAAATAACAGTTTTTCATCGATATTAGAATCTATTCAAGCATTTGCAGGATCGCAGATTATTGCACACAGGTGGTAGAAATGGAACTGTGGGAAGATAACATGAGGATATGGGAATGTGTTGCGGAAGTAATAAGTTGGTCAATAATGTGTGAAGTGCAACATTTCGAAGGTCCTCGACCATCACTGGGAGATTTCAAGGAAGCATTCAAGAATGCTGATGCTGATTCAAGGAAGCCAAACGCCCTTCTCGTCAATGTGCTCAAACGACTCGTATGTTATATTTCTTATTTTCAGGTGTTATAATTTTTCCAGTTCATTAGATCTAATTGGATCGAAAAGCGAAAAATGAAATCAGTCATATTTATTGCGATCTTATTTGCAAGAAGAATTATTTCTTTCTTTATGAAATTTATTTCTTAGTGAAAAATAGCTTTAGCAGTATTATTTACTCGATTATAGGTAGAAATAGAACATGATCGCGATGGGCAGGTATCGTCGACAGGAATGGCATTTGATGAAATCAAGGATTTACATTCAGATTCGTTGATGAATGAGCTCAAATCATGTCAGTTATCATTTGGCAAAAATCTCTATCAATCATTGCTCAACTAGTTGTCATTATTTCTTTGCACAAGTCAGTCTTTTCTTCCAGTTAGTTGTTTGTTTTCTGGATTTACTCTTTCTTAATTTTACGTCTTAATTTGATGTCAAAAAGAAATTTTTTGTCGGTTTTATTTTGAAAATTAAAAACCGATTATTTCTTTTCTAGTAACAAAAGATGCTGATTAATCTTACTCGGTAAGATAATTGGCATCGAATATTCCTTTCCCATTTTCTGGGGTACAAATCTTAATGACTGAAATTCGTAAGTCAGACTTTGCACCACATAGCTAATTAAAGAGTAATCTAGATAATAATTCATCATGTCACACAGTTTTCATATTCATTCTAGCTTCATTTCATATTAAATGCAAAATGTGAAACGAAACTTTCGATTGTGGTGTACCAGCAAGTGCTTCTTTCCTTCTTGTTTGCGCAACGATTAATTTACGTTTCTTTCTGTTCTTGTATCCTATGTCATTCTTCAGTGTTTTGCTCCTTTCTTTGTTTTATTTATTATCGCTCGGTTTAAGTTAGTGCGATATGTAACTTCCGCTTGTATATTTTCCATTTACGGAAAGAATTTTGTCATTTCAATTTTCAATTAGGATTATTTTGTCATTTCTTAGGAAGTTGGAAAAGGACATGTCGCACGTCACCCTTGGCTGTTGCTTTCAAGATTCTTGTATTCATTATATGCTGCTGTAGTAGTATTAGTTAGTTTATTGTTCTCATAATGGGTCGGTCATAAGTAGATGATGATTTGAAGCATTTCGTTTCAAATACTTTTAGATTGAAGGATTCGGTTGGGCAAAATTGTCGAAATGGCTAAGGAAAAGTTGAATCTACCGAAAGTTCATTGATCAGTATGTGTGCCGTGCAGTCCAAGAAGTTCTTTCAGAAAAAAAAATTTTTTTCTCTTTCTTCGGGATTAACTTTGACAATACGATGTTGTATGAGACTGGTGTTTATTGTTATGTGATATAAGACGCTATGGATCGTTTTTCCTCTTTTTTTGCTTCACTTTTTGTCCAGTATTGACTGGTTCTTCAGTTTATCCGTTTATCCATGAAAACGTTTTTTAAAATCGAAAGCTTTCTTTGAAATTTTCACAAAATTTATCCGAGTGCATCCAGCATATATTGTTTCTTTTTTTCCTTTTTTACGTTATCTTTTGCCAGTGCATGATTGAATGATATGATTGATGGATACACTGCAAACTGGCAAACCTAAGGTGTTTATGATTCTGGAAAGTGGAAAATCACGATGAAAATATAGTGATTATCCAGTGCATGATAAAATTAATTGTAAATTTTTTAATGATGACAATTACTTTTTTCAGTATCTCTTATTGTTCGATCAACATTTGGTGAGAGAGTGATAATTAATTTTCAAATAAGAAAACTCTCTCAATATATGAATGGTTATTTCCACAAAAATTTGTGGACGCTATGTGGAAAAGCTATGATGAGCATATACTGTCACTAGATATAACCAAAGTGGTAACTCTGAAACCGACTCTTTTGAGTCTAAAATTCATACATACATAGAATTACTGATCTCTTTCACTTCTTTTCATTTTCGTTTTAACAGATATATGATGCGAAAAAAAAAAAGATTTCTAGTAGAATATATCTTAATATGCGGAATAGCATACTCATGCTCATAGAAAACATTTAGAATTGACAAACATAATTGAGTGATGATCTCGCAATTTTGGGTTACGGTACAAATTGCTATAAATATTCAAATGATATACCTCTTAGCAAACTAAAAAGAGGTTTCAACAGTAACATTGCTCATAATCACCAGAAATTTATCTTCTAGGAAGGTTTGAAATGCTTTTGATGAACTTTCACTGATTTGAAATTTTTTTCAAAAGTCATTTAGGAAATAAATCTTTGAATCTGTCACTTATTTGACACAAATATTATTTGTTAATATGACTAAGGAAAAATTTTACCGTTGCGATAAAATCTATCAATAATCTAAGGAAAGAATTTGCGAACGTTTCAATGTGGTCGGTACATGTTTTGTCATTTGGTTAAATTCCAGATTTGCGTGATATTTTCACATTTCACATTTATAATACAATACGTGCACATGTCATAAAAATGCGCCGCTTTAATATGTAATATCTCATTATGTCAAATATCGGTGTTTAATAACTAGATTATATTGTTTCGAAACAATTTTCATGATAACTGAATGATTCGTAGCGAATTCCTGAATACCGAGTTGTTATCGTTGTTTGTTAAGGTGTGAATACTGTTGAATATTATTAATTGTTATGAGGAAGATTAATTATAATTATTGTCATTTCGTTTGAAAGCGATTAACAAATTTCGGAGTCAGAAAAACATGCAATTGGTAAACGTTGAAAAGTCTTGAAATCCTCACGTAATCATTGAAATAATCATAATCACTCAATGGTGATAGTTTTTTTTTCCGGAGAAATTTAGAATTCTTTCCGTATAATTAATAAGAATTGGTTTCATCCAAACTCCGCTTTTTATGATACGTCGCTTCAGTACTGCTGAAAAAGCCATTATATCTTAAAAAGCACTGTAATTGATAATATTGGATAATATATTGATTTTACAGCATAAATAATGAATTTATAAACTTTGAAGTTTTTATGATCTCAACTTAATGGACCCGGCCGCGATCCGCGTTGCTGATTCAGCTAGTCTATAGGGGCCGGCCACGCCTCGCGTGTCCTAATCTATATAAATAGAAATGTCAATATTCATTTGTTCAAAAATCTTAGAATTTCGAAAGTTTTTGAGTGCGCGTCTTACCTGTATTTAAAATTTTAGATATCGAAAAGTGCTTACCTATTGCTTTGAATTTTTGACAGAACGTTGCATTGGAATATGCGCATACTTTATCGAGCCTGCTGAGCATTGCATACTGAAGACCACGTCCACTTTGCAGAAAGTAAGTGTGTTTAATAAATTCAGTCCGCTCACTTACTTTTATTCGTCACAGGTGTGACAGGTAAAAAAGTAGATGTATCTATACAAAAACAATGTGCATATTCGAATGTTACGTTGTGTCGAAATTTCAAATCAATGGGTTAAAACTTGAAACGTTGTGTCAAAATGAATAATGAACATTTACGACAAAGAGGTAATCCAAGACACGACCTAATATTAGAAGTAATATTAGCCTAATATTGGAAGAGATAATTCACAAACTGATTGAAGGAAACATTTCATTATACACTATCATGATATTTCTGCGACACAACAACATTTCCCACAAATAAAAAAGTAAACGAATCACATCTCGCATAAAGCAAAAAACAAGTAAAAAGCTTAAATTACTCGCCTTATTTATTTAAAAACACGCGCCTACTCGAATGCAACGCGAAAATTTCAAACAATCGATGAATAACTTAAAACGTTGGAGGGAATAGCCATAGTCAAAGCAATTGGTAGAGAACTTCTGGAGATTTATTATTTGTACCAGGGAACATTCACATTTTTATTTATATAGATTTTATTTATATATACAGATAGATTAAAATAAACAAATAAAGGTATAATATGAATAAAACTTAAAAAGAAAGAATTAATATCAATCATATTACATTATAAGTCACCAATAGTTCTGACAGATTTGAATATTTAATCTATGGAAAAATGGAGAAAATTATGAGTTGATATTTTAACATTAAATTTATATCAAATTAAGTTAAATCAAAATAAAGTCGGACAGGATTAATTGAGCAAAAAGCTTGATCTTAAGAAATATTTAGAAATAATGTAATAAAATGTAAGTTAAATTGATGCCTGTTTTCAAACAAATTAGGCTAATTATTAAAGAAAAAGAATTAAAAATTCAAAATTTGACAGATATATAAAAAAAATTTTTTTTAGATTCGTTACAAATGCAAAAATTTTTATATTTTCTGTCATATCAGAAAGAATTTTAATTCTTTTTATCATTTTTCTCCTTCTTTCAGTGGATAAATTCAAGTCATGTAATAAGATAGCAATAGGCAGAGAGATGGGAGAGAGAGAGGGAAAATTAGAGTAAAAAGGAAGGAGGAGTCAATAAACTCCATCTCTCACTTACTTTTAGTTGTTACGGACGTGACACGTGAAAAAAGGAAGTATGCTTATATAAAAACACGCGTCTATTCGGTGCAAGGTTTTATCAAAATTTGAAAGCAATCCGTGCAGAACTTCCGGAATTTGCTAAAGACAAACAAGGAGCATTTACATTTTTATTTATATAGATGAGATACTATATATAATACCAAATTCTGCTTCAAGTTAAAATTATCATCACATTTTATAATCAAAAATTTTATTAGATTGAAAATTCGAGCGATCAAAAATTCACCTTAAATTTTCCGCCTTCATCATCGATTCCACTGGCGAATTTTTGCGCGAACGATGGCTTACTTTATCATTGTCTTTAGAATAAAACATAAAAATATGGCTTCCTTCATAATATTTCTTAAAATTCAAAAAAAAAAAAAGTAAAATCTACTTTTCTACATGTATAATTCCATCATTATGACAATTTCAGTAAAAATTGAATTAAGAGAACGAATGAATAAAAAGATCAGTAGATGCATATCAATTAAGTCATTCCCAACCGACATCATTATCATATGCCTATTTTTCCACTAAATTTACACATTCATATCCCTTTAAGGGATATTTAAGGTTGGAATTATTAGCAGTCATTTTCTATGTGACATATTCACATTACATCGCTAACATTTATAATATACGAAAAGAAAAGAGAAATAATGTGTGATTAAGTTTGGATTGTTCTCAAGCTTTGACAGACAATTCAAACCGTTCAAAGCATTACAACTATCAAATTGGAACCATAACTGGTACGAACTACACTACGATGACGCAAATCATCCATGATACCTCGATACACATGCCTCCCATTATCGTCTATAAAAACCAATGAACAAAAATTCATTTTTGATATGAAATTATCATATTGTCAAAAGATTTGAATATAAAAATCTCCAAAATTCCTATAATTTTCTTCGAAACTTTCATTAATTTTATTTTCTACACATCTTTCGATTATAAAAATTTTAATTTAGTCCAAAATTTTTAAAAACTTCAACAGTAATTTATTTAGTTAACATGTTAATCCTGATTTGCTATTTATTTGATTTACAATTCCAAAGTTAAGCTGCAAGACATAATCAATTATATCAGATCTATGAAAATAGACTAAATTTATTTTCCCGAAATGACAAAATTAGCATAATAATTGGCATTTATGAAATAGACAATTATTATGTTTTAATTAATGAAGAAATAATATCTTTCGTGCAATTGGTGATCCTACTGAATATGCAATGTGCATTGTCAATCCTAAATATTGCATATGCACCTACTATATGAAATTAGCTTACCCCTCTATGAAATATCACGGCATAATTTGATAGAAAATGTAACAGGATTTTTTAAAAGTTTTACTCATTTAATCATAAGTTCGTATTTTGAGTAATTTTTAAATGAAAAAACTGAATTCAGCATAAAATTCAACTTCACTGCAATTTAGAAAACCAACTTCGAAATAATCTCATTAATTTTTGAATGTTTCTGAATGAAATAAGTTCCAAAAATAGAAGAAAATATACAATACTCGCCATTTAATATTAAAAATCTAGACATTGAGTGACATAGATCTTCTAACTAATGATTAAAAAAAATGCAGTCCAATGCATTAATTCTTTTCATATAATCAAGTTTCATTGTATCGAAGAGAATATTGGTAGCTCTTGGATCACCAAATGTTGTACCGTATACTTTTTCGTCAACAACATAATCATGTTTTAGGAACTACATCCTAATAAGGATTAAATAGATAGATCTTATTCATTATTCCGTGCATCAAAATCACCGATTCACTACTATGTTTCAAATTTTGGCATCTTCAAGAGAATCATTCGGCAAATTTATTCACTATCAATTCTTGGCAGGTTCAGAAATCGACTAAATTCATCAATGTACTTATAAAAGCTTTGCAAGATGAAGCATAGAGGATATTAATTGTTGAAGGTGCGGTCAAAAATGTGATAAATAAATCTGTTTAGATTCTTCTCATCTACAGTAACTGTATGAAGCTCAAACAAACTTTACCTTTTGATCAGCAAAATGATTCCCACCTCCGAAACTACCGCCAGAGTCAAATTATCACGATGCAATCGATCTGCCTGTAACTCCCCCCCTGTCGTTGAAATCGCGAGGATAAAAGAAGAAAATCAATGTGTGGCTGATATCGACAAGAATACCGGAGAATAAGTGATTTCTTCGTTCTTCAAGTGTATCGCTTGTTTATTGTGTGGATTTTATTTCATTATTCTTGAGACAAATGACTATGTAACATCTTTTCTTTGTTGTAGTCAAGGTTACACGCCAAAAAAGAAGCGCTGTCATGCGCTGAAAATGGCGCTTTATTGTGGATCAAACGCTATCAGCAACCTCTCTCTATAAATAAGAAGAGGTCCTGAGCTTAGGATCATTTTTCAGGGATATGTTATACGAGGTCGGATATTACTCTATCGTCTTTGTTCACGATATCGTTATTAGAATTGTCATTAGAACTGTTATCGAGATGATTGATTTGTTATTGTCGCTTGTCTTGTCGCGTTATCAGATTTTGTAATAAAGATTAATTATCCAAATTTGAGGTTTTGAGAACAAGAAACAAGAATTCAATATTTGTCACGATTAAGAAGATCGGCAACATCCCATATGTGTCATTTAATCAATATAAAATGTAGAATATAAACTGCCAGCAGCATATAGCACTGATGATAATATTGTCAAGAATAATAACAATACATACATTGTTATCTGAAATTTTTAAACAATACTTATTAGTTGGCGACACGGTAAGGATCTTTTGACTCATTCGTTCATGAATTGTTCCATTTTTCACATCAGAGAAAAGATGTAAGTATGTGTTAGCAAGTTTTTCATCTGCTAAAGTTCAGCGAAACCATTCTTTTTCTATTTTGTTTTAATTCTTAGACTCAAATTAATATATTTAGTTATGAAATTAATGACTGGATTTGGAAAATTTGATAGAATAGAATTTGCAGAAATGTTCAGAATTAAAGAGATAACAACTAGCTATATCCTATTAACCTCTAAAGAATTTCTGAACTCATCTAACACATTACCCTCCTACTTAATGAATTAAAATAAGATTGATCAAAGTAGAAAGGAAGAATATTTAAGCGATGAACAAAATTACCATTCCTCTTTATCTATTAGCATTCATTTTTTTCGGAATAATTTATGTGATGAATGTAATGTTGCACGAAAAAGTGTGGTGGAATATTTTCGCACTAATTTTTGTTCTTTTTCGAGAATAATATTTCATGACCTCTCGAACCCAATCTGTCTCTTTTTCTTGCATTTGCATTAGCCGTTTGCATGTTTATTTGTCTTTGCAATTATTAAAACCATCTCAATTTACTATGAATTCTTACAAAAAGTTGCTGTGATTAAGATGATTTGAGATAATTTTTCGGGACTTAAATTTCATCCATTTAATTAGTTTAATTATACTATGTGCTGCACAAGGAGACATCAAACATGTTGTATTAATAAAGGACTGAATCAAATTTTAAACTATTCCACGAAATCCGAAATTGCTTTGAGTTGCCAATATTTCAGATGTTCTAGATTTAACTGCTAAAAATTAATACAATACACATTTACTCTTCAATTTACTTAAAGTTTTTGGTGATCTGTCACGACTTTGTTTCGATATCAACGATCCATCATTATCACTTGAATAACCGTGGTATATTACAGGAACTATTGTATTTTGCGTCAAACCAAATAGAAAAGGTAATTTCTATTTTTATACTGATTATCAGCAAATAATGCTTGACATTATATCGAATAATAACAAATCTGACGAGAAGGAAATAACAGAAAGAAATTTTCAAAAAATAATTAGCCTTGCATATTTGATGATATAGCAATATTAGCATTAATATGCGCCATTTATTTTTTTTTTTCTTTTTGAAATATCTTCATATCTTAGTCGATCGAGATTTCCCTGTTAATCAAAAATCGGGCAATTTCTCTATCAATTAACGATTGGGAGATCTCTCTGTCAATTTTTGATTGACTGAGAGAAATTTCTCGAATCCTGACCGACTAAGAGGGATTTCTAGACTGTTGATTGACAGAAAAATTTTTCGATTTTTTAAGAATTAAATAATCCCTTTCAGTGAACATTTGAGGAATTTTGAATAATAATGTTATGATTCCTATCCTTTTGGCTTCTTTAAATCTGAAAATTTCCTTGTCTGTTCTTCTAAATCAACACTTATCTTCCATCTTAATTTTTAAGCGAGCAACAAGTGCTTGAACTATGAACATGTGATGAATATTCTTGGAAAGAAAGATTTATTGCTCAGACTGGCCGCTGTTTTTGAATAAAATTCCGTTGCATTTCATACGTCTTATCAATGGTAAGATCATGACTTAGAAATTCTTTTTTTACGAATCCGGTTTCACCTCTAATCGGACTGAGAAGCGTGTTGCAACCGCGATAACCAATCTACAATCCAAATTTTAGATAAGGATATTTTGTGAACGAATGGATGAACTTTCATCTTCGTTGTGCTTATTATAAATGAATAAAAATTGTGATGGTATTAAGTAAGCCTTATATATCACTCACTGTTAATTAATCACTACATGAAATCGCGGAATGTGTTACTTTTTCATCGGAATCCGAGAAAATGCTAAAGATGAAAGTGCCTTCATATCCAGTTTGTCCATTAATATCTCGCAAAAACGTTGATCGACAATGCAAACCAGTCCTGCGATTGCATGCACCTACCGGTATCGGTATAAAACATGATACAATACCGTAGTTGGCACCAGCAACACTCAAATATGTGTCGATTAATTCGGTAATTGGTGGACCTAAAAAGATACACTGTTACTTGGATGTCCAAAATTTAAGTGTAAAAGAAAAGGGAAGACAAAATATCATGTCAAGTATGGGTTCCAATTATTATTAAAGAAAATATTATTGATTAAAATATGAGGAAAGCAACAAAATTTCTGGAACATGTGAGAAGATGAATGAAATGGCATTCTACTACTATTCTTTCATTTCGTAACGATTTACGAATTCTTCATTATTAATCGCTTCGGTACAATTCTTGCGATTTATGAAAGGATTGCTTAAAAAACTAACCAAGAATTTCACGAGTATCAACGCATTCCCCGCCAAGGATTGCTTTTCGGGCCAACGGTGAACCTACCGCATACGCAATCACATCAACCCGTGTACCGCTATATTGACGGACAGCGATTATCATACTCCTAAAAAAAAAAAAAAATCACTACTACGATCAAAGATTGATCAGTAACACTTCTGTATTGACAAGAAGGAAATAATCTGGAATGGCAGGCTTAAAACTGTTTCTTTGTTGTCATTAATTTTCAAAAATTCAACAAAACACTTTTAACTTTTGCTTTATAAAAATCAGCAAAACAGAACAGGGAAACATTCCATACCTGATCTGTTTAACATAAGAACACTTCATATCAACTAGTCCAACTGATGTCAATTCACCATCACCCCACGTTGTGCCGTAAATTTCAGATCGATTATAACCTTTAGCAAGTAAATGATCGACCATTCTCTGCAGAAAGTTTTTATAATATTTCCAAAAAACTTTTTCAATCTAAGAGCTGTTTTCTAAAATTCAAGCTAAGATTTAACTAAAAAATCATTCCATCAAATTCATCTGTTTAAATTTCGTGAATGAATGATCTGATTTTTAACTAAATCGCTCTTCCATGCAATAAATCTCACAGCATTCTAGTACAATAATCTTATATTAAATAGACAAGAAATTCATCCCTATGTATAATTCCTTCCGTGAATTTTACGAATAAATTGAGAAAAATGATGTTATTACCTGCAATCGAGTAATCCTGTCACCACTGCCATGAATTAATATAACAGCCTGGTTACTCAGCTTATCTTCATTGCTTTGTTTACCACCAAAACTTGCGGTTTTTCCTAAATCAGTGCGTTCCAATGCTTGAGCTATGGCAATACCGTAGTTATTATGAATGAATGACCGGAAATGTGGCGTAAAATCGGCTCCTACGCTATCGAAAATCAGCAAGAAAGACAGCCACATACTTTCTTTAATTTAGAAGTAGTAAATAAAATGAAACTTTCTTTAATTGGTCGAAAAGTTCTCGTGTGTTGGTATTAAAACTAAATTAATCCAAATTAATTAACTAAAATCCAGGTTACTTGATTAGTGTCACCGATTATCTTGCATGACCACATTTAGCTTTCCTTCAACTTTTTACAAAAAGTAACTCACAACAAAATCTGGAAAAGAATGAAAAAAAAGAACAACATTTTCACTTTTAAATTTTAACTTTTGTGAAAAATTTTCAAAATGTCACTAACAAGTAAAATAAAGATGAAGTCAGAGAGGAAGGAGAAGAAAGAGTAGTAATGAAGATGGAAATTAGTCATTAAATCATGACCACATGTGCCATCATCATGATATTGACTGGTTATTAGATGTCAACGATCGGAGCGGATCTAATCATATTGGATCGATTTTTTGCATACTTGTGATGGAGATGACCAGGTCATTGTGACCAATTGATATCTTTTATAGTTTTTCCTATAATCACTTTCCATTTAACATTTCCTCCATTTTGTTATCAATCAAAAGGAATCAGTAATGCTTTCCTCCTTTTCTTGAAAAAAGTTCATACTGTTACGTCTAATACTGTTGGCTATTTCAAATTTACTTATCACCGTTCTTAATGCTAAATATTCGGTTGTGCGTTTATTCGGTGAAATGAAACTCAACTTCCGAAAGTGAAAATCATTTCAAATTTTCACAAAAAAATTTTCATTTTTTTTAAACAAATTTTTACAATTTCTACTTTAAAATTTTTTATATGGAGTGCATATATTTGTGATCCGATATGACGAATCAACTTGCAATCAGAGATATGACGAGTTGTTGAGCACAATTATTGTCACATCATATTCTAACATCCTTTCAATGATTTCTAACATTTTAGAATACTGGAAATATATGTTCCAGTACTGATGATGCAGCATCGTCTTGATTTAATTCAAGTTTGTCCATTTTATCGCCAAAGTTTGTTTTCTTGAAGTATTGCGCTGACATTAGGTACGGTGAAATTCTAGATATACAAATATGTATATATATTCTATATATACATATTTGTTTCTTGTATTGATTTGAGGATATCAACTCAGATCTTTGCCAACTACCGCATTCTAATGTTTATATAATCAACAAAGTCGAGTCCAGAACAATTGATTAAATTGGATCTACAATTTACAGATTTCCAAATAAAAAACCACAGTTTTTTTTTTTTCTAAATACAAACAAAGAATGAACATGAAAGTTTTCTTCAAATTTTGCCAAGTTTTGTAACTTAAATAGTAAATAGAGGCGGACATATTTTACGTATTTTACTCCCCAAAAAAAGTTCAAGAATTTCAATTAAAATCTTGTCTCAAAAAGTTTTTCGAGAACTTTTCTGATTTTTATTAGAATGGTTTCTTTACGATTTCAGTTTTCTTCGGCATTATTCGAGTTCCAATCATCGCAAGGTGAGAGTGATTCAGTAACAGTAACTTGAGTCTGATCTAAATTAATTTAAATCCAGTTTCGATTTAGCAATAATAAAGTTAGAAATCCGCATCCGTTTATCTGTTTTGGATTGAAAACTGCCGAAGAAAATCGTCAAATATTCTGATTTGATCATCCAATTTGCATACTTGAAATTTGCATACTAGCACAAAAATTAGACGTATTTTATTTGAATTTTAACCAGCTTCGAAATCGGCACACCATAAAGCTTGCTTCAATTTTTTGAGGGACAATTAAATTTACAAAATTTCGAGAAAGCATGATATATAAGAATCAGTCTAATACCGTTAGTCAATTTCATGCCATAAAAAATTTTACCAATCAAACACAAAACAGATGTTTCAGCAAATGTACTTCAAATATTAATTTAGTCGCCTAAGATCAATTTCTCCTGATTATATAATATGCCATTTTTATACGGTAATCTTTGATCAGCAGCTCATTAGGTAATTTCCACCCCGTGTGATTTAAAAATGATTTCAGCTAATAAACATCTTAATATGACATCTATCATAAAGTGAGAAAAAAAGATATACATCAAAATTAATATAAACAAATCATGATTTTTTTATTAGGCGATGAATTAATTAATAAGTTTTTAATTAACGAAAACTTATTAATTAATTCATACCTAGTAAATTAATGATATCTCCATTCCATTACTTTTTACCCAGTTAAATTTTTTTTGTTATTTAATTAGCTTTCTTGCTTTGTCAAACATTTTTTTTGGTTGTACAAGGGATCAGTAGGCTGAAAATTAATCTAAATTTTCTATAGATTTTCACAGTAATTTCCTATAGATTTATACCTCTATCTTCTATTGATTTTCATATCGATATAATACATTTCATATGGACTTCTCAAATAAATTTAAAAGATATGTATTCTCTTCTTTCTTTCAAGTCAACGATCAGATACGTAACTTCTGACGTTCAAAATAATTTCGAATATATACATGCACTTTAGGTCTATAAATTTCCAGCCTATTGATCTTTTGTACAACCATAAAAAATGCTTGACATAGCAAGAAAGTTCAATGAAAATGGTATGTTTTTTCTATTTGAATCATTCGATTCAATGATCAAAATGATGAAAGCAAGTATTAGTTTTTCATATGTGAATACAGAAAGTTCAATTAAAAAAAAATATCGAGTTATTAAACAATTTTAACAAAAATTGGTTTCTAAATACAGAACTGCATCAAATAGATCATTTGAATTTTTAATAAGCTTATAATTTAATAGAAAAGTGATTAAATTCAGAAGAACCGAAACAAATAAAATACTTCAATTATTGATGATTGCATTACGTAATGATCCCGGAATACACCAACCACGGAGATGATCCTGACTTACCGGTATACAACGTTCATCCCAGGAGCATTCGTTCTGCAAAAATTGTTGATTGATTTTACTGCCGATCTAATGCGATGAATTTATTTTACATTTGAATTCATCAGTCTATCCATATGTATGATTTTGAATGATATTAAATGTTAAAATTAAACCTTAATGGAATCTGGATTGCATGCATTCAATACCAACTTTTCATTCTTCTTTCTTGTTATCATATTGTTATCCTGTTTTTCATGTTGCAGTAGCATTCGTGAATGAGTATTGACAGGAGAAGAGAATCGAATATGATCTAATGTGATTATATTAGAGATATTTTGAGTGGAATTGATAACATGACTCAGATATATTCGAGAATCATAATTATGCAACAAAATTTGATTGGTCATAAAAAATTAACTATATATGAAATTGAAAAAATAAATTGAAAGACATGCTTTCCGCTCCAGTTTTAATTTCGAACGTATCGATGATACTGCTGTCATAAAAAGTATTGTTAATTTGTGGTAAAATACGAATGAAGTATCGCGAGTTTGGCTTTAGTTGCTCTAGCACGACAGAATTCTGCAATTTTGTAATCCTAATCAAGAAGTTCTTATGATCTTTCCGGGATCACTCCATATAACAAAAAATCGCTTTGCAAAAATAAATTCAAAATATCTCGTACTTGTCGTGGATCAACTAAACTGATACGTTTCCACTGTTCAGGTAAAGTATTGCTTTCTGCATACATAATCGAGGAACCTAAAAGAAATGCAAATAAATTTATGGCAAATAAAAAATTCAAAAATCTTCATTCATCAATTTGTTATTAGCATAAAAAATTAAAGGAATAAACAAAGAAATAGTTAATATTACACTGCAATAACTTGCATGTAATCGTCAGAATTTCAAAAAATCGGTTTCACAAGATTTTTCGACTTTTTGTCTTATATTTTCTACGTTATCCTATACAATTCCAATTTTATTTCTTCAAAACCTGTGGTGCATTTATTTTTATTTATCTGTCTTCCCTTACTATTTATAAAATGGTAGAATAATAAACCTGTGATGGTAGGGATAATGGAACTGGGATACGTCCATGTAATTTGAACACGTCCAGGTGATAACAATCGATACGACAATGCATTTCCTTCTCGACGTTCAAGAAATTCGCTACGTTCTGCAAACTAATAATTGAAAAAAATATTATTAATATTCAAAATAAAGCTATTTTGCTATTTTCATTTAATACAAACACAAAATATATTACTGAGAATATATTATTATGTGGTAAAATTCTAAATGATATGCTAAGTTTAAAAAAATAAAAAATAGAAAATGAAAAAAAAATAAATGAAATGAATAAAATGATACGTATATCTAAAAAACGATAACTATGACATGTCTTCACAAGTGATCTAGTTAATAATTCAATTTTCATCATCCTATATTATCTGCCGGTACTTTCAATACTGAATTTTTCTTCTCCTCATGATAGTATTTTTAAAAATCCCTTGAAATAACATTACATTATCAATTTTTTACTTTAAAATCAAAATTATTTCAAGCACGTAATAAGTAAGACTTTGCTTTAAGTTGTATTCTATGACCAATCTATATAAACCTACCCATTGTTTTGAATCGGTAAATGCTTGGTGCTCGCAATATTTCACCATCCTTCTTACGGACATTTATCCGTACATAATATGTATGATCGGATTGTAAATCACGGAGCACGAGCGAGTTAGCCCCGCCAATAAAAGCATCATTTGGTGATTCAGATCCACTTATCGGATAATACGACCACTCAGCATCCGGAAGATCTGGATTATCGGATACGTAAACATCATAGCCGTCAACAAGATTTGCGGATAAAAAACTGGAACATGAAAAAAAAGGCATTTAAAAAAAAAAAAAAAACGTTCTTTCCAACATTTTAAATGGATTATATTTAATGATCATAACATTCATTTCTAATTTAAAATCTGCTTAAATGATAAGATATCTTTATATTAGTAACAAAATTGTGTTTTTCACTTCAATGCATGTAAGATTTATGATTATTAAAAAGCAGTGAAAAACTATGCAATAGACTAATTAAGAACTAAATTACTTACTTTTCTAATGTCCATTGTAACCGTACACCATCAATTTCATGCGTATAAATTACATCCACTTTCTTGATTGGATTTTGTACAACTACAATATATCACTTGTTGTTTACATGGAAAATCATAACGAAAGAAATGAAATACTTTCTAGTGAAAGGAAGCTGGCTTTGTTTTTTATCCCTTAATCTGCAAAAAATTTTCTTGAATTAATTACTTGAAAGTAAAGTAAGTTTGAAAAAATTTGAAAGTTATTTCTCAGATAAAAAATGGAAGACTAATTAGTAGAAAAAAAAAAAGTAGACTTACCGATTGGGGTCCGGAATCTGAATTGCCCACTTTCAGTTGTTAGATTATTGAAAAGATGTGTTCGAATTTTCAACAAATACTCTGTGTCACTAAAATCATCAAAAGGTTATTTTTCATTGTTGAAAAAGAAAAGGAAATTGTCACTCGGATATTTCAGTAGTTGAACAAAAACTATGTTCAACTACTGAAACAAACTTTATGTAAATGTTCCAAATGTTTCGGACAAAAGAAAATCTATTATCATATGCATATCAGTATCAACTAGATCGGTAAATCAAATTATTGAGACCCAACTAAGCCTAGGAAATAGATTATATTAGTTTCGAAGCCATATAAGGCACACAGTTGTGTTAGTATTAAGAAACGCAATTTCATTCATGAATTGATCATCTTTCCAAATTTCTAGTTAAGAGTATCACCGAGAAATATGTGATGATGTGTATTCCAAGCACAACATTATATCATATTTCACACAAATGATCTAAGAAACCTTTTCAAGGTGGTCAAGCTTGCAGAGGGATGTGAACCGCTGAATTGCAACTGGTGCCAGTCCTCTGTACCAGCTTCCGAGTATTGAACATCGTAAGCTGTGAACCGACAAATCGTTAAAATAGAAGAAATCTTCATCAAAAACTAGCAAAAATAATTCAACAAAAATATGAAAAGAAAATGAACTTACCCCGGATATGATTCCTCATTTTCTCCGGCACTTCCCAAGTCAAATTAACGGTACCCTGACCCGTCGCTTTGAAATGTGAACTAATGATCAGATTGCCCACTTCGAAATATTCATCTTCTAAATGTATTTTCGAACTGATCATCAAAATAAATTTCAAAAAAAAAAGTGTTAAATAGAGGGAAATAAAGCAACCAATATAGAACGATAAACTGGAGAAGCAATCAAAATCACCTCTTGGCATTGTGATTTCCACAATCGCTGCAACATTGGAAACACGGTCCGGAGTTGAAGCAGTCCGTATTGTCAACTCATATCGCTGACCCGATTTCAAATTATTCAGTGTGAAACTATTCTTCTGAACTTTAATCTATAAATCAAAAGCATTATAATATTTGAGTAGCAACTATTCTGTTCCACAAAAAAAAAAGAAAAAAAAAGAAAAAAGAAAATCACGTGAAGTTATTCAACGCAGTATTTTATAAAATAAATATTCCACATTTAATTTCTGTTTTTTTGTACCTACAATTTTTTTTATTTTTTAATTCAGGGACTTACTTAATACCACGTTATGCTTATAGAAATTAGCAAGGATTAAAAATGATTATTAAAACAAATCCAATTTTGAGTATTTTACAATTAAATGAAAATCATGCAGTTATCAGAAAACTAAGTTTGATATGTAGTGAAAGTATAAATAAAAGCTACAAATCAAAATATTCTTGAGATTGGCTGATCACTAAGCTGAATTTGAGAAAAATGATTTGAAGATGAATTTTGATGTTAACTGCTAATTAGAGAGATTTTGAGAGCAAATATTTGTAAATATGATAGGACAGGTTAGAAATTCTCCAAATTAATGTCTTCACGTCTTTCATATTTTAAGAGAATAATCCAATTTTAGATATTTAACCTTTAATCAAAAGTTTTATGTTTTAAATAATCCTGATTTTGACGATTTCCTGTTCTTTATCTTTAAATATGATCATTTGATTTTCTTTGATTGTGTGTTAAGTTTTCCTCTTCTTTTTTTTAGTTTAAGTTGCCTTTCAGTTCATTTCATGTTTCCATTCTTTTATGTTTTGAACTACTTTTTCAAATGTATTATTGAGTTTTTCCATTTGCTAGGACTTATAATTTGGTTAAAATTGTTTCGTCTTTATGAACATTTTGATTTTAGCCTTGGATGCATTATTATGATTTTTTCATTTATTATTGATTTATTTAATATGAACTTTCGTTCATTGATAAATTTTTCGATTATTTTGCTAGTATTTCAGAATAATCTGTTATACTTAATTTTAATATCTCTAATCATCCTTAAGTAATTTTTATTTATCTTTTATGAAGTATTTCAAGTTTTATTACTTTATAAAATAAAAAATTTAAGAAACAGATTTTAAATACTTTGAAGTCAAAAAGCCGAAATATTTTACAAAGTAATAAAAAACATTAATTAAAATTTATTGCTGGAAGAAGAAAGTTATTTTTAATTCAAAAATATTTTTTGGAGCATTTTGTTTGAAGGTCATTCATTTCAGTTTTTCTTATGGGCACATATATAATTGTTTACATTTTACCGTTAAAACCAATATAAATTTGCCATGTAGTACAACTTTTCATGATAATTTTCAATTTTTTTTTCAACAGTTCACTAATTTACGTAAAAATTTTTAGAAAAAAAGAAAATTATTTTTACTAATATAATAGATTTAATAACTAAAATAAGATGGCAAAAACCATCACTAGACTAAAGGAACTAAGGTCGTAATGTAGCAAGAAAAAAAATTATTTCTAGATTTTAAAATTGTAATTTGACTTGGAACAGAGAATTGCAAATTTTTGGATTATATTTTAATTTTTTTAATTTGTTAGTTACAACTATATTTTGTAGATTGTCGCTTTGCTTTAATTACACTCAACATCAAGTTGGTTTTCAGTGAAATGGATAAACTTGATATTTTGCAAACTATTTTGCTTCATTATTTTGTCTCTTTCTCGCAAATATTTCGGTGTATTTTATGCATCTTATTTCAAGAATTACCTATTCAACCTGCAGAATAACGTACTCTGAATATAGTTGAACACCATTTTGAAATGATAAAAAAAGAAATATTTCAAAAAAGATTAGAAATTAGCCCACTCTTTATCCGCTAGTTAAAACATCATCAATCGAATGCTGTATCATTAGAAATAGAAAACAACCTGTTGTCGAAGCAATGGTGCTTTATCTTCGGATGTCAACTGCTTCACATTCACGATGTAATAATGACTTAATGGATCTGAAGAGAAAAATCTTTATTTTAATAAATTCAGTTCCCAACAATTACTGGACAACAATTACTGGATTTTTTTCTCGGTAAATTGATTAATTATGAGCAGACAGTGATTACTTCATATTGCATTATTTATTCCAAATATACACACAGTATTGATTTCTGATTGCTTACAGCAAAACGCTCATTGCATTCTACTATCTTTTTCCTATCTTTTTCTATTTTTACCAAATTCGCGTTAAACACTGACCGTTTGACAAAACTCTGAAAGGTGGAGTCCATTCCAAGCGTACCATTGACGTGCTTAATATATGGGCCTGAAAATCAAGCGGGGGCAACAGGTCATCATCAGCCGCTGGAATACCGTCAATGAGAACACGTTTGATTATCGAGATCAGCAAAGACTGTGACCATTCTTCTAAGACTGTTCCGTCAGAGCGCTCCGCACGAACCTGTAATCTTCGCGATATTTGCTAATCTAATGATCGAATACTTAATGATTCATTATTGATATATCTATTAGCCTTCTAAAACTCAGTGATTTACTTAATTGCATCAGTAACTTTCAATTTTAGATTTGTGATATAAACAACATTTTTTTATTCGTAATGATATGAAGCAAAGCTATCTGATAATCTGATTTATAGCTATTCTATGGGTTATTTCTTTGCTTATTCAAAGTTTTTTCATCTTACCTAACCATCCTTTATATAGCAACTCACTCATATTCTTCTTTATTTTTAATATTAACAAACTCTAGCTTACCTGTGCTTGAAGTTCGTCACCATTTCGTATATCATTTAAATCCAATCTTGCTTCTAATTCAGTTCCGACTCGTGAGTATTTCCAATCAAACTCGGAGAAACTTTCAGGACGATTAGTAATTCGGTAACGAACCAGAAATTGGGGTTGCACTGAAAACATCATCTAGAAAATAAAGTAATCATCTAATATAATGCTGATGAAATGATTTTTCGAAAATTAACCATCAAAATCTGATATCTCGAGAAATAGACAGACTGAAAATACGACAAAAAACAACCAAAATTTGAGTAAACCAGGAAGATTATTAAACTACAGGCAATAAATATAGTGCAACAAGGCGGTGTTTAGGACTTTTAAGAGACATTTTAAGTGTATGGTAGTAATATCTATTAATATTCCGTTACATTTAACCAAATACAAGTGCAAGGAATAATCGAATGATGCTAATATTAATATTCAAATTTACGGAATATAGCTGTTCTTTTTCAGAAGGAAACCAGAATAATGATTTCCATATTTTTCTGAAAATAATGGTAGGAGTTATGGTTAATGAAGCATGGATTAAGTTAATATATCAACAATATCTAACCTTCTCTCTGCACTTCTTCTGGATATGACCATTGAATATAAATCGCATCAGTTGCGTGATCGTATCGAGCCCGAAAATTCTGCACACGCGATGGAATCAGTGTACTATCGACAGGTGCTGCTTGCGATTTCAGCATTCCATGGTATGTAATGAACAGTAGTAAAAGGTATCGGAAAATTGATCGGAAATCGTGAAACAGTAGCATTCTTACTTAGCTTGAGAAATCAAAGAGGCAAACGACCTCCTCGTTTTATCTTTTCTTTCTTTTTTTTGTGAAAATTATGGAATTCGGAAAATATATGGAAAGAAGTACAGAAATAGTTAGGTAGGGTTTTGGAGGAAGACAGTTGATGATGTTAAGAAGTACAAATGATGTTTTACTGATAAGAAGCATCTTATATTTAGCGACACAAAAAGTGATAAGAAAGTCTGAAAACTACATTTCATGTCTCTGATGTTTTCTGATAGCGTCAAGAATGTTTATATGTCAGCTTGTTCATATATTTTGTATTCCAACACCCTACAAGGTAAAAATAATGGTATGTAGAGAAGATCGAGCAAAAGAGGGAGCAAAAGATTTATTTACTCATATTCAACTATTTAAAGAAAATAAAAGTAACTAAATAGACAAATGAATAAACAAGTAAGCAAGCAAAATTAATCCATAATAGAAAAAGCCAATGAAACGATTAATAATACTACCTTTCTGCTAAACATGCAACTTCTGTAGAGAACTTTGAATGCACATGGATTCAGGAATACATGGAAAGTAAATCTTCAATCAGTATCATTATACATATCACGAATGAATATATCTTATGAAGATACAAAAATGTACCAATTCTAACAAATGGTAATTTCTGAAATAGCCATAAGTCTATACGTTCTGGAAAGATCAGCAATGTAATCCAAGTCATAATAAATAAGACATTGGACTTTTACAACAAAAAGCTCTAAAATCTCGAAAGAACCTACAAGTATTGAATTTTCGCAACCTGCGCAAGCTAGAGAACATTTGAAAACATGAAGACTGATCAATTTTTGGTACTGCGTACCTTCACAGCGTTAAGCCATTCCCGCAATATTTTTCGAAAAAATATGTATAATATTGCAAAACATTTAATCAACTAGGATATTAATGGTCATATATTAAGATAGAAATGTTTGGTAATGGACTGGTAATAATATATTAGCAATGTTCAAATAATAATAAATAATAATTTTAGCCAAATATGTGCATGAGCACTTCTAAATTCGCGCACTCAACTACAAACGGGGTATAATTAATCATATTACTAAAATAATATCTCAGTTTTCCACTGCCAAAAATTATTTTCCGATCAATACCATACAAAACATAAATTTCATGACAAATTTCTGGCTTTTTTTTTCTTGAGAATTGATAACAGTTTCATTTATTTGATAAATGATAAAAAGAAAAAAGCAACTATTCACTCCAGGTAAGTGAAAATAATATATTAATAGGTTCAAAAAATTTTTTTCCAAACATCTTCACCATATTTGTTTGGACTTACTTATAAGGCACTACCAAAAATTACTTCACATATGAAATTTAAAACATAGTTTAATATAATTTAACAAAATTATATGCAACATGCAAAAATATATTATATCTCCACAAATTATTAATATAATATGTAAAAATTAGAAAACTTAAACACCCAACAAAATAAAAACATAGATATTTAATTAGATATCAAATTGCCCGACAGTCTGATCCAACTCACCGAAATTCTTTCATAAACATCTCATAAAGAGAAACGAGAAATTTGAATTATCATAAACCACGTGTATCAATAAAATCGCTTCCTCGACATTTGCTGCCGATGATTCATGAAAACAACACCAAACCATAAAACCAAAATACATAAGGCACCACCTAATATCACTAATATTGTGGTACCAATCCATCCTAGTTTCGATGCTCGTGGTTGATCTATGTGATCACGCGGCGCCGCAACATTTTGTGCGTAAGGTTCGCGTTGCCGAGGATCTATGGTGGTGATACCATCCTGCACATGTTCAAACTCTTGTTCGAACATTCGTATTGATATGATATCATGATAATCTGCAAAATTAGACTAATTAACTAGTGATGACTTGAAGATGGTGCAAAAACAGAAAGATGAGTGAAAAACTGATTTACTACTTGATTTGATCCATAACGTTTTGGTGGTTATGAAATATGAAATCCATCCTAAATATTAGGTTATTTAGTGATTACTTATAATGCTTGGACAGGATGACAAAATAAAGTTTAAAATATAGACACCGGATAAATCGCCTGTAGCAGCTGTAATACCGAAGTAATATCCGGTAGGTAACTGAACGCCATCAACACTCATGCATTCTTTCCATTGTCCGGTGCCCAAAATATCAGTATAGATCTGAATATAAATATGAAGCAATCGAAAGTGTATTAGCATGCATATCTTAATTTCCTAAATAACTCTTTTTTCCATATTTTCTCCACTATTTTTGATCATTTTACATCTTATTTCATATTTTTCCACTGTTACTGGTTCGATTTTGTCAAATTAAGAGGTCTGGCCCAGAAGACTTCTAAACTTCATGAATCGAAAATATTAAACCTCATTTTTTTTTAAATTTAAATCCAATCATTCGCTCACCAATTTATTATTCCTTATTTTTTTCGACATAGCAGCACACTGATTCTTGCGTCATGTATTATGTTAAGGTAATTTTTAAATAATAAATGAACATAAACGAACCGACAATACATCACCAACATATCGGATCATTAATTGTGTCTGATACTGCTTATTCCGGAACTTCGCTTCACATCCTGTATGTTCACCACCCAACTGCGTATGAGTGCCATCCATGTCATGATCATAATGCAGCGAACCATTATTGATCATTGCTGAGATATATGGATGACCATGCTAGAAAATATCATATCTATAAATATAACTGAATAATAAGCTTTATCAGATAAACACAACTATCAGCAGAAAGTTATGATTTCCAATAAGTACATACAAAGAAAAAACCTACTCCATGTGGTCCATTATGATTACTATAAGTATCGAGAAAAATTCCCAAACCACGGAAATAATCTTTCGATCCAAATACAGGTCCCGGCTGGGCAGGATCCTGTACATACCATATAGCTGCTCCATCACCGAACAAATCACCAGTGGAACCATGGATCGCAAAATTTACATGCAATTCCCAATCCCGAATATTCACTGGCTATAAACGAATGAAGGTTAAAGAGTTGCTTAATGCTTGCTTTACAAATAAAAATTAAGCTTAATATTTTTGCACACAAAAAAATCTACGGTTCTTTTTTAATCATTGAAAAATTGAACAATTGACTTATTCAGTGCAATAATTGACAAACTGAACACATGATTACGAAATATTAATGTGTCGCTTAATATATTCGCTATCTAAACTATTTGATAGCTTGTACTGAGCAATTCTGCTTTCAGTCATCCAACATCTGCTGGCTGACATATCTCACATCTAGAAGCATAGAGAAAAAACAGTACATTTTACGAAAAGACAAACAAATTGACCTACCACATTATTCCAAATGCCACCTTGAACGCTTTGAACATCTGCCGTTAAGCGGACATACTGTCCAGTGACGATAGTTGTACCTTGTATATCCCAATATGGAATACCCATTCCGTTACCTTTAAATATATAGTTAAAATAACAATAAATCCGCAATCACTTTCAGTAATTGTAAAAATTCTTTTCCTGTTTTTCTAAAATTCTTTTCCGTTCAGTATACTATAAATTTCTATGAAAGATAAATGGGAATTTTTCACAAAAATAATCGTAAATTGAATGATGACTATTTCATCTAGTTTTCTAGATCAGACCCTCAATAAAACGCCTTATATGTTCAACTAGCCACGTTATCAACAAGTTCTTTGTGGTCAACTTAAAAATTTCGAGAGATGACTTAAGCTAAATATATAACATTTGGCAAGATTACGTACAAAACCAGAAAAAAAAAAAAGTGAACTGGATAATATAACAAGCCTGAAAAGTAAAACATGTGTTCTCCCAAAATTCATTCCCATAGAATGCATTATATTACTTCTCTTTTCTCTTAAATAAATGTATGAAAGAAATAAACATCATTTTCGACGCTCAGTTGAGTAATGCTTCGCACGAAACATACCTTCATATAACATAATAAACAAATACGAAAATGAATATAGTGACCTTGATATGGTTTAGCTAGGGAATGTTCTTTCCTGTAATATCCACGCCACTCATCAGCCGGTGTATTAATCAATTGTATTTGTTGCTGTTGACCACTAGCATTCTTTACTTGCAATAATGAGTAAAAGGTAAGCAAGGAAAGGAATAAATGATGTGATAATCGGTAAGCGATATTCCACAACATATTAGAGCTTCTATAATCAAAAAATTATGCTTGAATTGAAAAAAAAAAATACTTGAAAACATTAAACCCAGCAAAAAAAAACCAATCATGCAGTTTAATAACGAGATTATTTCCTTCAACGAATTAATTATATACAAAATAACCTTAAAAAAGTACAACATTTCAAATTTTAAAGCTTATAGCTAAGTAGCAATTTTTGATTATCTATTCGGCAGAAATACACATATATTGCAAATATAAATATGTTTACATATAACAATATATGCATCCACATGCTTAAATGTATAATGTGAATAATGCTGCACACGCTTTGTGTTTCACGTTCACGTCCTCACATCCATTACGTATTCACGCATACAATCAATGATGTTCGCGACGCACACATCACAACAGCCCAAATAGCGTGCCGACAGCACCGAGAAATAGAATAGCTCCGGAACATATTTGCAAGCAAGGTAATGTGTGACCGTTGCGACTTTAGCAATCTGAGAGGACTCGGGGGAGGGGAGGGGGAGCGAGGGTGAGGCGACGGTATTTTCGTGGAGAAGTATGGTAGTTCTTCCGCACAAAAACCAGCAGCAGAAACACAAATAAGCCCCATAACAAAAACAAAAATATCAATCAAAATCAATAAAAAACAAAAAAAATTAAAAAAGTTTTTCAATTAATGACCAATTTTGTTCTTAGATAAAAAAAACTCGAAGTATAATTAACACAAATAATAATAATGAATGTCTTTTTGATCTGATAAGTTTTGCTTCGGCAACATATGTATATTGATAAATAGAGGAGAGGGGATATGTTCTTCTGCATTCAGGATATTTAAGAATCAGTTGAGAAATGCTCACATTGTCGGAATCGGAAAATTGTCCCGATCTTCTTTCGGAATGGATGACTCATCATTCACCATCTAATGCATGCTAATTAATTAACATGCAGCAATGCCCTCTGCAGTTGTTGTAAGTATCCAGTTATCTAATTTGTGTATTATGTGGAATTAGGAAGAAACCTACTGGAGTTCAGTTTCCAGTTTCAAGATTATACTTATCTCGCCAAAAATTTTTCATTAGAGTGCGTTGAAATAATTTTAGTGAGATTATTACTAATTGATATATGTCCATTCCGTATTTTGTGATAGCTATATAGGGGCAAAATTTTATGGCCAAGATATTCCTAGAGTATTTAATTTCGTTATTTTCATTTGAACAATTTAATGAACTTCATTAAATTTTTGCAAGTGTGGGACTGAAATTCTTAAGTCGTGAGCTGTTGGACATGAACATTATTGTCATTTTATTAATACAGATATAAACTAACATTTTGTATAAACAATTTCTAATAAACACATCATCGTGAAGATGATGAAGAGAACTGCCGTGATGGGAAATTTTCCCTGACATGAAAGCACTAATTAAATTGAGAAGAAAGGCAATTAGTAGGAAAAAAAGAGGAGAGAGTGAGAGAAGGTATATTTCAGTCATATCCCGGACACATATCAGGACGAGAAAAGAATTATGATTTGATTCCTGAATGGTTTTGTTCAGTTTTCTGAATGCATCCCCACAAGTTGCGGTAATTATATGGAAATAAAACAGTTATTCGAGATATCTTGTTGGAAATAGATATATTGTAGTTTCTGTACTGCGGAAAACTAGAAATTCCCTTTCTTTCCAACGGATCAACACAAAATATAGCACCAAATTAATGAAACATCAGAATTTGATACGAAATCAATGTTGTGGAACTTGAAGGGTAGTCCGATAACGAAAATCGTTTGATGGTTTTAATGTCCACTCCACCATAACTGTTCTTTTACCGGTTTATTGTGATCCTGGTTACCATTTGGCGTCCACTTTATGCCACTGCTGTTCCGCAGCACTTTGGCAGATGGTAAATGAGCATGCAATCGTGCGGAATGTGATGCAGGCAGCGCATGTGTTTGCGAAACGTCATGCAAATTCCAGTCACTTTGCCGATGCCTATTGATATTTTTGTCTTGATGAAGAGTTGTCACACCTTCGTCGTCCAAAAGTAATGCCGAAAGCCATTTCTGAGGCCGGTTGTTTCGTGGGAAAACAGGTTGCAGTGGTGCAATGCGATCCAAATCACCTAAAACAATAATATCAATATTTGTGAAAGGAGGGTAAAAACTTAGTTTTGAACGGATATTATAGCAAAAAAAAAAAAAGATATTTGATTGAGTGTAAGAATAAATTGTTTGAAAATATGCAAAGGATTTTGGATGATTAATTTTTGATCGGTAAAGATCAGCCATCGATTGCGTTTAGTGTTCTGTGAATCGGCGGCAGTTGCCAGAAAAAATAATTAAACGGTCACTAAATATTCTCGAAGATTATAGCATTCTTTCCATCTCTCTAATCATTTTTCATCAAAAATACTGACCGTCTTTCAACGGTGAAAAATCCCAAGATGGTCGCAGGTTAACGGTAGAGAGCGGATATTTACGCCAATCGCCTACGTCATTGCCGGTTCTGCGCCTTACCTTAATATTGGTTCGGTTTTCTTCCAGTTTACCGGAACCATATTTCACTGAATTGAAGTTCCCTTTTTGCGCCGCTACAGATCCTATAAATGAGTTCATTTATCGATTATCTGCTCACTGATTCGTGAAATGAGAGCGCTTACTACGAGGATTTTGCGTTGGAGTACCGTCCCAACAGGTATGGTTTTTTGCGTTTCATTAATATTAATCAGCTCTTCACTCAACGGTGCTATTAGATTTGCGAAAAAATAATTCCATGCCCCATAAGCATTGTTACGATATCTCTGCAATATATAAGACAGTTTTCTATGATCTACAAAGGAATATTATCTATTTCTATGAGCAGTTTCCACTGGTTCATTTGGGAATGAAAAAGCCTGAAGGATAAAGCCAGTGAAGTCCATTGGCTGATATAAAATTGAAATTTCGCCAAATCCATCGAATTCAAACCGTGTTATGTTATTAAGAGAATCAAACCTTTGCTTATACGAGTAGTTGCAGGACAACTGGCACTACTTAGTGCTGATGTCAACTGGACTCCATCGTTTGTCATTTCGATACTTTTTTCCGATATACTGGAAAGCTTTCGTCGAGGTTCGTGTCTAGAAGTAGCCAACAATTGGCGAATTGAGCCACCTGTAATATCTGATTTATTTTTTTGATTGTAATGAATCCATATGGCTGCTGCAACTTGATGAATTAAATAAGTGGAAGAAGAGAGTTCTTTTTTTTTACGTCATCACTCACCTTTCCTACTCATCTCGTCATCACCTTGAATATGCAAATGTCCACATGATGCACTTAGCTTCTCTTTTTGCTTCTCAGTGAGCCGTTTTGTTGGTGGTTTCGTTGAAGCCACCTACAAAAACTATTGATATTCTCGAGAAATTTTATCGGAAAAAGTTGTCTATAATGTCCTCTTGGTCAAACTTCATTGTGCTATCATTTTTTGTTTTAAAAAAAAAGGGGCAAACATCGATGTTTAATATTTTTGCAACCTCTTTTAACGCTTCCCTCAGTTCATCTGCTGATGGTGGCGTTTTTTCTTCCGCACTATCTTGTGGCACCGAAAGTCGTCTGCCGTACTCAGATTGCGTTTGACGAAGTGCACGAGAAGTGGGGTGGTGGATCGTGCCGGCCCAGCGTTTGAGTTGTGTATCCGAACTGGTGACAATGGTAGTGGTGGACGGTTTGGTATTCGGCTGATCTGAAATACAAAGATCAAATTAGGTTGTAGAAGCAGGAGATATTAGGCACGAGCAAATCAAATATATATTGTTCGAATACCTGTTGTCTCATTTTCGATTTGTATGACTGTCGATGGTTTCTGATCAATAATTGCTTTTTCCTCTGCTACAGAATGTTGTATGTCATCGGTGGTGGTATCAATCAAATTAGCTTGTTGAGATATCTCATTTGCAGCAATCGATACCATATCCGATACTGACAGCTGATCGAGCTGAATGCAGTCTGATTGATTAAGTGGGGCATTAGAAATGACCGGATTAGAGGACTGTGCTTCAACCTTTGATGACAGTGGTATCTTGTCCGGTAGCAATGGTACGCTACTCCTGCTAGTTAATGTTTTTGTTTCAGTTACAATCTTTTGCTCAAAAATCTGCGTTTGCATTGGTGTTTCAGCAGAGAACTGCACCGTATCATTTACACCACCGCATGGTTGCAGCAATGGAACAGCACTGGTAGCGGTAGCGGTTGTTGTGGTTGCTGTTGTTGCAATGGTACTCGCTGTCGTGAAAGAAGTACTTGATAGCTGAGGAGCGGTGTCTGGGAGATCCACTATCCTGACAGTATCCAGCGGATACTCGAGACTGTTGGATATTGCAGTGGCATCAGGATGAATTTTCTTGCTTCTCGTTCGGCACAAAAATACATCGATAAGATGATCCAGGGATGACGTTGAAGATTTGATAGCTCCAAAGGAAATGAACAGAATTTTTTTTGGAAAGAAAGAAGAAATCTGGTCAGATTATTTCTTTTTTCAAGTTGTGCTTCTTTGGTAATTTTGTAAAAGTTGTTTATGTTTCAGTAGGAAAATCTTTTTTTTTTTTTCATTTTCGAAGAAAGAAATAAATTTGAAAAGGACAACAGAAGCAAACCTTCGGATCCCTCTATGCTAGAACAATAACATTCAAATTCGAGCAAAATTTTATTAAGTATTGGCCCGTATAGATTAGCTAGATCGGTCATGCGAAGCTAGTCTATACTGGCTGGCTCCCGCTAGTCTATATAAATAAAAATGTAAATGTTCGTTTGTTCAAAATCTTAAAAGTTCGAAAGTTTTTAAACACGTGTCTCAAAAATTTCAAATCAGTCGGTGAAAAACTTGAAACGTTGTGTAAAAATGAACAATACAGGAAATAGGCGTGGCAAGGAATTAATCTCACTTACTTTCACTTGTCAAGGTATTACAGGTAAAAAAAAAAAGTAGGTATATCTATATGGAAATGCACACCTATTTGAATGCAACATTGCTTCAAAATTTCAAATCAATCGGTGAAGAACTTGAAACGTTGTGCGGCAGGTACATTTTTATTTACATTTACATTTTCATTTATATAGATTGAATTTAAAAGGAAGCGATAGATCAATATTTCTAATAAAAGTATAAACTGTATTTTTAAGCATTTTCAGTCTTTCAGTAGTAATTTTACATTAAGGTTTACATGATTGGCATTAGTGAAAATAGATGATAAAGAATTATGCATAGTTTAACGTCAGAAAGATTTATTTTTTCATTCAGTTTACTTATTTGTACCAAGTAAACGAACTAACAACTAGGCCTGGACGATTGTTTCCACATGCCCTTCTTAAATAATTCCCACATTGTACGTAGTGATGTTTCCGATAATGACCGACTGACGTTCTGCAATTTATTAATTCACTGCAAAGACAAGGAATAGTTATTCATTTGCCCTTTTGATACCTTAGTACCGTGGTAATTCATGAGTTACTAACGACGGTCAATTTTCACATTGGTAATACACTTAGTACAAATTAGTAAATTGAAATTTCTGCATTCAGTTCTGCTTTACCATCACTTTCGGATCCGCAATCTCGATATTTTCCAAACTTTTCACTATTTTCCCATCCTTTATCAACATCTCGATGTTTTCCTGTGGTATAGATACCATCATATTTGTATTTTTCTGAGATTCTGATGATACTTCACTAGATTCTGTTTGTGTTTCCGACGTGGTTTTCTTTTGTGGTGATATGGATGAATCAGTGCTAAGGAGATGATTGACAGGTGTTTTCATTACCTGTTGCTCATTTTTCTTTCTTTCAGCTGCAAAGAAAAATGACATCATCTAAAATTCTTCTAGAAGATATCGAAGAAATACAAGATCATGTTTTGAAATATTTCATTTATTGGAATCTTTCCGAATTTTAGCTCAAAAATTTAACTGAAAAGCAAGCATCGAAAAATATTCGTTTCTGATATTTCTGGTGTAGTATTTCAAGGAGTGAAGTATTCTTTTTCTAGTGAATTAGCTTTAAAATGACCGCGTGGGAATCGATCGAATTATCTCGGAAATGAATGGATGATTCCTTCGAATTTTGCTGTTATACATAAGTATTACTCTCTCATATTAACCAACTATCTTTCCTAATTAGATTAGTTGCCGAAAATTGATGTTTAAAAGAGATGAACATCATCAAAGGTAATTGAATCGATCGGTGAATAACTAACATTTCGATCCATCAAAGATTTGTTCAAATGATTCGGATTGTATATTCGGCTGACAATTTCCATCACTCTTGACTTCATCGTTTTTATGCAACAAATCTAGCGATTTCATGCTTTTTTGCTTGACGAGAATTTTCTCAGTTACATCGGGAATATTTTGATTGCCACTAGAGATATAGTTGGAAATATTTTTGGTATTAATTGTTGACACTGCTTTTTTACCATCTGCTGCATTAGTTGAGCCAAAGAAGCTGGGATTATTATTCATATTGAATGATTCGGCGGTCGGCAAGTTAGGATTGGTATTCTTATGGGAACTAATTTTCGAAGTGACCAAATGACCCTATAAAAAAATGGAAAAATTAGAACAAAAAATAGTTAAAAGAAAAAGAATTATAGAGAAAGCAATTTAGCACCTTACCTGTTCTTCTACTACATTTCGTCGTCTTCGCTTCTGACACCATTTATACAATTTGTAGCCCAACCAACATAGCAATGGTAATATCAAAAAGAGGATGATACCGAGTAAAAGAAACCACCACAATAAACAGTAACCAAGAAACAGAATACATCTGCAATCAATAATTTAGGAAATCGAATTAATCAATATTTAATTTTAAGAAATAATAGGCAGAAAAAAAAGAGATGGGATTCACCCGGTAGCAAACAGAATCAGTTGTTCACATCGTCTTCCTTCTGTTTGTCCAAATTCTTTGGAAGTATCATTCCAGCCTTCGTGACAACGACATTCATATCGAGGACCATCAACTAAACAATCGGCATGTTCTGGATCGCAATCGTTCAGCGCTGATGTCAAGCAAGCACCAAGAGAAAGCTCTGCAAATGTCATATGGCATTTCATCATGATCTAGAATACTTCATTGCAATTTACCAAACATTCCGGAATTGTCATTCTGAAGCTGCAAATCTCATCATGAACAAAACCTGAGAAGCATTACCTTGGACAGTTGTTAGATTATTCTATGAAATATGACGAATCTACAATTAAATCTAGGAAATAAATTTTAAGGTAATAGTAAGTTTGAATATGAATATATCGAAGATTGCTGCAGGAAGTTAGTTTGTAACATGTGCTGTTTATTGATCCACTCATTTGATACTTGTTTAACCGACAATCAAGAATTTACCCGTTATACGTAAGGGTACATATTGATCATTAGAATTTCGCTTGAAAGCTTCGTCAAACTCCGGAATAGTACACTGGGAACAATCAAGCTGCACCAAGACTGGATGACCATCACGCCGGACACAAGCCTGATAAGGTAGTTGAGTGCGAGCCAACTGAAAAGCGTTTGATAAATGTTCTCTTTCGCTTTTATTATGCTTATATTTATAAAAAGCAAACTTTGGCTTTAAATAATTCAGTAATCAGTGATAAACTTAAAAATTCCAAAACCTTCTGAACAGGAGCAGATAAAAAAAATCAACCACTAAAATGGCAAGTCGAGATCGTTCCTTCGGATCGGTTTCTAAACCACCACACATGTCACTCACATCCACACCAAACGTTGATATGACAGTTGCTGAAAAACAAAACAAAATTGTCTATGAGCCATCATTTCCTTCGATGAGTTTCTTATCTCGGCAATCACAATAATTGGAAGTATGGGATATTTTTATGTTAGTATGTGTATGAACTCGACATGGCTACATGGCTTGTATCGGTTATCTCGATAAAATATTAGTGCATCAGAATCTGAGATTTTCTATCATTTAGCTTATATGTGAAAATTGAAACTAATAAAGTTTCAAATTTTTATAATTCGAAAACGGTTAAAATTTAATCTTAAAGAACGAAAGCTAAATACATACTCTTACATGTGACATGCTCACCATTACCACCGCTAGGCATTTGTCCAGGTGGACAGGTGCATGAAGGCTTTGGTACTAGACGTTTTGCTTCTGCATACTCATAACGAGCGCAAGCCATTTGATCCGGTGATGGTTTTGACGTCGCACTGATGATGGTGTTGAACAAGTCGTTTGTTGTGCCACTCGTGATGCTGTCGGACAAATGACCTATAATCTTCAGAATTATCTGCTTGCGACTGATAAATGAGGTCATTGATAATATAGCATAATGAACTGTTTATTTGATTACTCTTCTATGATGTATTAATATTTCGTTCCTTTAATGGAATATTTGCTGTGATTCCTTTTATAATATTTCATTTTTGGCACTATTTGATGGCTTACTTGCAGAAGGATTAAGAGAGATGCCATGTTGATTCTGTGAAAGGTCAAATAATGATGACGATGATGACGAAATGCCGTTTGGTTCAATCGCATTATCTTGCTTTGAGCTACCACGATATTTCAGTCTGTTACTGCTATTGTCAGTTGGGATAGCATCGGGAGATTTCGCTGATGATAAGAATTCTTTGTACCGAGTATCATTTAATTTCTCATAATTCTGTGAATTTACTGCCTTTATTGATGCTGTCATTGAATTTTCTAATTTTTCCGAAATGTGATTCATCGGATTTTCACCAGGATGGTAAATGAAAGATGGTTGTGGTATTTCAATTGCAGAATCATCAGCTTTGTCCGATTTTACAGTGGTCGAATGAAGTTGGTACATAACATCAGTTACATTTGAATTATGACCAGAATTATGTTCTGCTTGATTATCAGCAACCAATATAGTGAAATTTCGAAAAGTGCTAGAAGAGTGCTGTCCATTATTTGGAACCATATTGCGGAAATTTTGCAGCACCTTATGGTTTTCCTGAAAGGAACCATTGGCAATTCCCGTTTTGTTGCTGAATTCAGCTACCGCAATATCGAAATCTGAAGATTTGAAATCTTGACGATTCAAATCATTGTTTGGTATTTGGAATATGAATTGTTTGGTTGTCGGCTGAGTGATTACATTACTCCGGTCCTTTGTCATAGCCGAAAGAGAACCACGATTAGTATCATCAGTCAGGCCAAGAGATGACGATGACGGAGAAACTGATTGCAACCAAGATGGTACAAATCTCTGGATACCATTCGTGTTATCAGATGTATTGGCAGCAAATTGTAAATCTGGATATAGATTATTGCCACGTTTAATACCAAATACAGCAATGTAAGCAAGATCTGAAAACTAATTATCATCGAACAATTTGAATTTAACTTCCTCAGGTTAGATAATAATCCAAGCTAATTTTTAATAAATATAGGCTTTAAGTGATTGTCTTCATGTCCATCACCCATATGCATATTTGTTCATTACTTTATGAATTCGGCATAAGAAGTTTCAGGAAAATGACCTTGATCGGATTTATCGATGCAATTAGTTTGGCCATTTTCAATCCATTTTCTCATAACACATTCACCGTAACCTTTGCAAGGCACTGTTCCCTCAACTGAACATAATTTTTCCTCTGAAAAAGGAAAATCAGCTGAAATATTTAGTCAGATCTATTGGAAGATCTCATGAACCTATTTTACAAGTGGAATTCCAACAAATTCAGCCGTTAGTCCATTGATTTAAACGCTGTAATATTCCATACAGTAGCATCGTGGTTCGTTCCATCAATGAATAACAACGCAAAAAATAATCGCTGAATAATATTTGAGAGAAGTATTACACTCTTTCCAAACAAATTTACTTGCATGTATTTGATTAAGAATTAGAAAAACTGAAAAATTTTTCGGATTTAATAGCTGAACAAAGTTCAAACAAGATTTTTCGATAATTACAATCTTTAATCTTGAAATTATGAACTACTTACTGATGATATCACAGAATTGTGGTGATGTCGGCGAATTATCGCATTCTGAAACGAACATGAAACTAATGACTTAAAAATGTGTAGAATTCTAGCTAATGAAATAAGTAAACATACTTACTAGGATTAATAAAGCATTGAGTTGCATATTGCAATGACACGCAGTACGAGCCACATTTGACGTAACCAGGAAAACAAACTGGAAAGCGAGAACACATGAAAGAATGCTAGGATTGCAATGAATTAAAATGAATTGAATTGAATTGAATTGAATTGAATTATACACGAATTCTGCCTATAGAAAAAATTCAATAATTTAGCTGAAAGCTGTTGAACAGATTAATGAAGGCCCTCACTGCACTCTTTAGAATATTTTAGATTGACACTTTTCGAAAGAACCAGAAATTTGTTATATCTTTTAAATTTCTTGATAAATATCTGCATGATCATATTTTGCTTATTTCGAGTAATTCCTAGTTATCGGAGAAGTCAAAATTGGCTCATTGAAGAGATTATTATAGTAGAAGCAGCTTATTAACTAACTTACATTCATCGCTTCCGTCAGGACAATCCACGATTCCGTCGTGGAAATGCTGAAGTGGAATACAACGACGTTGCTGTGGCAGCAGTTGGCTGCCGCCGCAATCAAATTGCTGTCGTCGCCAATTTCTTGAGTTATTACTGGTACCAGGAGTAACCGAACAACGACCCGGGACACGCATTGAAAATTCTGTAACAATAGGTAAAAATAAATAAGATGCAAAGTTTATTAATCATGCTATCACGTTCGGTAGCAGTAAGTTTATTTGACATAATTCAACAATTCAAATTATACTGAAAATCCGATCGATCAGCGAGTAAACGGAAAAGAATAGGAGTTATTTTATTCTGCTTTTCTGTTTTCACTTCGAAGTATAATTGTCATCTAATGAACTACAGCTAAATATAATTTAAAATTACTCCTGGTAAAAACAAAAAAGTATTGACAATGAATAACTTACCAGTGACTGTAATCCATTGAGCCGCTACGTCAAAGTTGCGTTGCAAAGACGATAATTGTAATAAAAGTGTTATCAATATTAATTGTTGTCTTCGTAGTTGTTGTTGCAAATAGTAAACAAATAAAATCATTAGCCGTTGTCGTCGTCTTGCAACAACACGATGATAAGCATTTAGAAGTAATATTACGATGAAAATTACACAGTTCCCTTGAAAGAATTTAGCGATGTTAATCGAATTTACAAAATTTATTTTTTTAAAATTTCTTCACAGCAATGACTATGATACGTGAATTTTTTGTTTATTGGAAAATCAAATGAGAAGGTTCAGAATGAAGCGAATATTTATGCAACTGAGATATTAGTTGAATATTTAAAATCAAAAGAAAAGATTGTTTGACAATAGCTTTGTTGAGAAATTGAAGGAAAGACTTCAGGAAGGTAAGACTTGAGTAAGCAAATGAGACATCTGTGAACAATTCACTGCAACAGTGAAATGAGCAATACATATTTCCATCGACGAACAATTAGTCAAGGCTGAATTTATAATAGTGTTAGAATTCTTCGGTTTACAATGCTTGCTTGAGATATTTAAAATAAGATGAGCATCTTTTAAAACTTTTAAAACGATGTCTTTTTTATGGTTTTTTAAAACAATTAAATCAGCCGGAAAAGTTTTTGAAAAAGCTCAAATTTTTTTGAAGAGGGTGGATAAAATGACAAGAAATTAAATGATATTGGTAAAATGACTGTTGCGCATATATGATGAGATGTGCTGTGGCCAATAAATCTAGTAAAAAAGGCTTAGGCTAGACCAGTCATGCGTGTAATGTGTACACAATGTAAGGCCAAATTTTGAATTCCTTCCAAGTAAGGCTTTCATATTTTCAGGATCTTTTATCCACCCTTTGTCACTCTGTGGCCAAATCTTTGCATTCAGCATCTATTACTCAAGTCCAAGTAGGGGCTCAAACATGATGAAAAACTGCCATAACTTTACTTCCTGTTTGATTTCGCTATTCTAGCCAACCATTTGTCACCATCCATGCAGGTTGTATCTAAACGCGGCCAAAGAGCTAAGGGCACATCTCATCTTGCTATTGCCTTCATTCATGCAAAGCTTTACTACACAGGAAGTGATACTGGAACTGGTACTATTATTTATGGTATATTGGCCTTAAATATGGCCAAGCTATTTATTCCTTGCCTAAACTGAATCCAATCATTCTGCCAAACAGATGCATCAAATTTTACATACAATGCTATCGCATTTTTCGGTGCATCAATTAAAAATGAGCTGATAATCAGTGATCAGATTGATAAATTTTGAGTAATTTCGGATCAAATATGAATATTGATAACAATTTTTAATTTTACAATCACTTTCATACGTGTTGAATTATCAGCCATTTATCGATGATCAAATATGCAACACAAAAATTTGATATTACAATACTTGTTTGCAATTAAATCGAAATATTTACAATATAAATAAAACGAAAATAATCTAATCTGTATAAGAAAAAATTTGTAATATTTTTCAGGCAAATGAGATTAATATACACTAGACATAGACTTTCATTGCTTAAAATGAATTTTCAGTTTTAAAAGATCGATTGATTTTAATTTCTCAATAAAATATCTACACATTTTCATAGTTTTAATAAAGACAATATCGAGAAATGTTTTCTGACTAAAAAGTGAAGCAAACTAAAAGTCAAAAAATATTTATTTCAATTGTAATTGATTGCAAACATTTCATTAATGAATTAATTCTCTCATCTTTTTTGTCCACTCGAATCATTATCAATTCCATGATCATCTTGGTTATTGAATGCAATCATAATAATCATTTTAGTGCTTCAGAAGTATTTGTAAAAAGGTAAACCACAATTGCGGCCTTCCAGAATGCAATTTATTGAAGCAATGAAGTTGCTTTTTATGGTTTTCAGAAATTTGGACGGCGCTTATTAAAGCTTCACTAATAGAAGGCAATGACCGTAGTTTGCTCAGAAAGATCGATAAGTGGAATATTGCGTATTAAAGGATAACAGATATTGATAATGGATAGTGCATTTCATGCAAGCTCTTGGAAATCACTGTTTTCCTCAGCAATTAATTCCTCTATTAGCAATTAGTAAAATAAACAGAAAGTCCTTCAAAAATTTAAATTTTCAGGATTTTGCACCGAAAGGCAGAACATCTTCAGCGTGTAGTAACTCTTCTATTCGTATGCAAATTGCACTCCAATCGACTCGTGTCAAGCCCACTGCGCTGAAATATGGTATGGTAGCTTTTGTTGTAAAAGCTTGTTGAACTTGGCCATTCGGGTAATCTAATGGTGTTAGCCATTAGATTTCAGAACTATCATTAATTAGTGTCGGTGTTTCAATCAAATTCTTGCATTTTCAAATTCTTTAAATCGTGATGGAGTCTTCTGAGCTAAATACATCAGAGGAATGAAATATCAAATATATATCTTTAAATTAAAATTCAGTCATGTAAAAAAGTTTGAATTTAACTAAAGTCGTCATTTTGCGAGTTTTGATGCATTTTTCAGCGATTTCATTCATTTTCCGCTTACTACGAGTTATTCCTCTTGCAATATATGCTGAAAAGAGGGTTGTGCTCTGAAAATAAAATATAAATTAGAATCTAACGACTGCATCATAACTCTTTTTGCCAGACTAATTATTTGGTATTTTTCAAGAAATAAGAATTTATTGGGTGATTATCCAGAAATATATTTTGATGCATTCTTCTCCCGCTCATTCATTTTCAAGGACTTTTGTTTTCGTTCGAAATTTTGGTTTTGTTAAATTCGTCCTTGATCAACCTCCATGTTCTTGAAAATATTAATCTTTCAATTTGCATAATTTCCAATCGTAATGAATTGTAATGATCAAAGCATTATTTTAAAATATTTGGGAAAGAGTTGAGAAGCAGTTGAATTAGATTATGGAAGTAAAAAGAAGAGGCTGAATGATATGAAGACTGCATTGCGATGTCTATTAGCATCTTTTCTGCAGATGCAGGTGTATCAGTGCTGATAATCACAAGAATGATATCCATTAAAACTGCTGACTCATCGTTTCATTGTTCAGTGCTTCTGAATTGATCTTAATTTCATTTGAGTCTTTGCTAAGGCTTGAGATATCGGTAATGAGACTTACGTTGTTTCTTGATTCAACGAATCGCTTCATTCAATCTCATCTGAATTATTTCGCTGAATTCTGCAAATTTTTTCCATTCACCACCATACGAGTAGTTCTGTCTGCTTTCTACTTCAGCTAACCTTTTCTTCATCCTTCCTCATGCTTACTTCTTACCTTTTAGCCACATCTTTCATTCACTCTCACAAGAATAAAATGTTCAATCCACAACAGTTCCTTTTATTTCATGCATTACTTTTATCATCATGAAATGTTCTAAGCTGTGGTATTTTGCACAAATGAATTTCGATTTATGGATGGAAAGGCCTCAGTTGTTGTATTTATGGGCAGTCTATGTAAGGCTGATATCAAAGTCATTTTGTTTATCAAAATGTAAACAAGTTTGAAGATATATCTGCATTACCTGATGAGATAATCGATATTTTAACAAAACTAGGATTTAGTATTGATAAAAGGACTGGAAATAATTGGAATGTACGAGTACCAAGCTGAAGGCCAATCATGCCTTCACTACTATTGTAAGCATCTGAATCATCATGTATCCTGGATGTTTTTTTTTGCCTTTTATTATGGCGTTTAATTGGAATTAATTACCAAATAAAATCGGAAAAATGATTTGTTTCATCTCTAAATGAAAAATTCATTGGACCTTTTTCTCTTATCGGATTAGCTGATCTCACTGATAAGAGTTATCAATGATATTGTTAGTGGAAAATAATGATAATGTGCAAATTGGATGATGACGTAGAAAAGAAGTTACCGCTATAGCAAGAAAAAACAAATTAAAATCGCCGTGAAAATAGGCGGATTCATCTACACTACGCACCTTGAAATATCAATTTTCGCCGTTATTTAAAAAAAAAAAAAAAAAAAAAAAAACGAAAACATTTTTATTCTCAGAATAAAACATTGCGATCGGAAATCGGCTTATCCGTATTTGTTTGCCGGGTTAAATATCCGTTTTATGATGGACGTGTGCGTCAGTTTTGTTCCATGCTGGCTTCCTGTTTTTAACCTTACTCTGCACACTTATTTATGCTCTTTGCTGAGCAATTGTTGCGATTTTTCAATTATTTTTTACTCCTGTTTTTAATACGAATACAATCAATCGAGTGACTATTTCCGGAACTCTCAGAGATCATACTGTATTCATTATTATATTATAATGAAAAATAATATCGACAGGCTTTTATGAATGAAAAAATTTGCTTTCGATTGAAATAACCTCTCTTTTGCATGTTTTGGGTAAATGAGAGGAAAGTTATTTTCGCTCTCAATAGCAACATATAATATCCTAGTGTAGAAAATTTAAGTTTATTTTGTTTCAATCACTAGAGAATTATTTGAGTATTGGGAATATTTTAAGACAGGGAAATGGTTGTTTAGATCTATTACGTCATCAATAGCAAATATTCCTTTCTCGAAAATCTAATCTTGCCATTAAGATTAGATATATTTGGTATCAATTCGATTTGACATATACATATACATTTATTGAGGTACGATGAATCACTGTTTTGTTAACTGAACTTAAAAAATTTTTAAAATTCATTCTCAACTTCATTTTGCTTTCGAATGAATGTTAAAAACTATTATTAAAATGGAAAAACGAAAATGATAACACTTTCACAATTCTCATTATCATTAATGTCTTAAAATTGATGATACTAACAAAGTATCAAATGTTAAATTATTTGACCATATTCTGTTCCATTCAAATGAATCTTTTCTGTTCTGAAATATAAATCCTTCACCACTCATTAGTTCTTTTTTTTTTTAAACTGTGGCTTAACATCTTGCTGTGTTCCTTTTAGAAGAGATATTATCGTGAAATATTTATCCATGATATTAATAACATTTTTTTATTCACAAACAAAACTGCATGAACATTATGGGCATTATCAAAAAAAAAAAAATTATTTGCACGAACATTATGAAAATTCTTGAAAATTTAAATTTCTAATACAATTCATGTATTCTGTAGCATTCGGTCTGTATTCATTTCTGAGGAGAATAAAAAAAGTGAATTGCTATTTTGAAATGAACCTACAGTAAGAAAATTTAATTATGAAGTAGAGAAATACTGAAATGCATTCAATACCTTTCCAGATTTGCATCAATTAATATTAGTAGACTCGAAGAAATCCACTACATTTCTGTGTCTTCTCGACACTCATTCTCGAGAAAAAACTAAGAAAAAATTAGCTAGAAGAAAAAAGTATTGTGGATAGCTATCCAGGTAAATTAGCTAATTCCTCGATTAATTTTTCATAAATTGCAATGCCTTTTAAAAAACATTCCTCGGTAATGTATTCATTATGAGCATGAAGTAGTAAAGGCATTTTATTGATTGGACTAAAACCGATCGACCGTATTCCTTTCTAAAAAAGATATTGCTTGCATGTATATATATTCATCAAGATAAATCCAGTGATAAAAATTTATATTAGTAGAAATAAATCCAAAATTTGTCATCTCAAAAAAAAGAGAAATTAACATGAGTTTAAAGTAAGATATGAAAAAATGAAATTAACAAACCTGTCTCAGAAAACGAGAATCGGTTGATCCCGGAAAGATATCCACTGATATTGGGTAAGTTCTTAGCAAAAAATTATTGAAATTAATAACAAAAAAGACAAAGAGAGATACTCTTATTACTGTTTAACAGAGAGTCAAAATGATTTTTGAATGACTAAATCGTAAAAACATACAACTGTTTGAAAACTGATGAGAATGCAAGCCACCAAGGATCGTCATCTGTTATTGGAGTCATTGCCTTGATTCTTGTATTCTGAAGTAATAGGAATTCGAAAGAGGAAATTTAAAAATACATCAATTACACTGAAATACTTGAATGAAGTGCTGATATACAACAGTAAATGCTTTTATATACCTTTGTAAAACTGTACGTCACATCATTGCCTGCATCCGTGCACCACTTACTGATTTGACTTTCCAATTCCTGCAAATGGATTTGATAACAGTTTACTTCAGTAATGATAAAGATAGCCAAATTTTTGCGCCCCTAATCAAGCTCTTTAAATGAACAAAATTCGAACTACTATGCATCGAAATGATTATTCAACCTCAAAGTTGTGCATTGGTGGTACTCGAAGATCGAACCCTAAAAATAAAACCAGTAGTTGAGATAAATTATAGGGGTGGATAACCATTAACTGCTTAACGAATGAATCACATAGACAATTTAAAAAAACATAAGATTTCTGTATGATAGTTGTGTCGTATATATCCTAAATCGAGAAACATGGAAATCTAGTTAATGTGCTCATTTGTTCCAGGAAATTGGTGACTACCTGCTAGGTACTACGAAAAGATTTAAAATGAAACTTACATATTTTGATTTCAGTCGGCAGCACATTCGTTTGAACCCCACCCTAAAATTTTGCTCAACAAATTTTTTCTCTGAACGTTTTCTTTCAAATAGTTTGTTCGTTTCAATTCATTACAAGATTATGTTTGTAAAGAAAATAAAATTCATTAATGATAGAAATAAACGCTTCCTATTTTATGAATTAAAATTAATGGATTATATGTCCTATAAATTTGTTTATCGCACCATATTATACTTGATACAAAAGTCCAACTTAGCACGATACTGATGATGATCGTAACTATATGATAAAAATTAGTATAGAAGTACCTCAATCTTTGTCAAGTTGACAGAAATCACACTAGATGGGCTCAACTCATTGTTCATCTGAAGTAGCCTTTTTTGTTCTTCCCTGAACTTCATAAAACTGTTGATTATTCTTTGCTGAAGAAATGCATCTAATAAATGATCAAAACATTACCTTAAGCAAAATCATCGACATAATTAAATTATAAAGAATAACAATTTTAACATCATGTAAAAATGAAAAGTGAGTTAAGTTTTCAAGAAGAAAAAAATAAATAAACCTCTTAAATATAAATTATTTTACGAACAATAGTAATAACTAAGAAAGAAAGAAGAAAAGAAAACTAAGCATTTTACCATTTTTTCACTTGCAGTATTTTCGACTAACTGAGAACCGTGTCCTGCCACGCCTTTGCAACTTACAACAATCCCTTCAAAAAGCAATATTAGTGTTGAATTTTCTTAACTTTCAATTACAATTAGCTTCAAATTAACTATCAGTAATTACCCGATTTTAAAATGCTTAAAATAAATGATATCAGGAAATAGCTGCAAAGCATACACCATGGGCATCTTTCAGCATAATATACTTTGAAGGGTTCCTCTTCTGTAGGCAATCCTTCATCCAGGACAAAAGCGACATTCAACTTTGTGAATACTTCACTTTTTGCAAATTTTTCCATTCCATCTTCACCACCTATTTCTTCATCTGAAATTTTTCGCTTGTTTATTTTCCTGAGCAAATGAAACGAAATCAAAGATTAAGAGCGAGAGCAAACCTGGACCCCATACAATGTGTATTGTTCGTAAAAAGTTTCGTTGGCCATTCTTCAATAAGCGTCGCAGTGCTTCAATATACTGAATACCAACAGATTTCATGTCTTGAGCACCACGACCATAAATTTTCCCATCAATATCTTTTATTCCAGCATAAGGATCGAACTTCCAGCATTCCTGCATAGAATTCAGAATTAAAATAATGGCATTCTTGCCAAAACCCATTTCAGAAGTCGGCAAACTTCTGAAATGGGCACAAATTCATCACATCTCTCTCTTCCTTGCAAAGAAAAACCATTTCTGACCTTGTCGGGTGTGGGGACAACATCGGTATGTGAATAAAGCATTAGAGATGGAAGCGATTCATCGCGTCCTCGTAAGGTCATGATAACAAATGGCTTGCCCTGTACACACTGAAAAACATTTATCATTTATCAGTCTTGAAATGTTTAATTCCAATACACAGGACCATTGGGACATACTTGACAAACCAGAACTTCTAATGCATGTCGCATACATTGATTTTAAATTTTCTCCGCGAAAAACAGAATGGCTCACAAAAGCCCTATCTTTTATAGCATCTTAGCTGCTGCAAATGTCTAAGAAATAATGTCCAGAACTGTGAATTATTAATGCAGTATGATGGATGATAAATAAATGTATTTCAACAAAACATTCATTCAAGCTGTTTACCGAATTTAACATTTGTTAAATGTTGTTCATTGTATTCTTCCAGTATTAATTTTGAGATTTTTGTTTCATGTACAGTAATATTTTAAAAATCAACAAACCTCATGAATGGATCGTTCGAAATTCAATCCATCTGCCAAATCGAATAAAAATTTGGTACATTTTTCTGAAAGTTTTTTGTAAAATCTACGGAACTCCCCTTTTCAAAATACAAAAAATATGAAAATTTCCAGTAAATTCATTTCAGCATAAAATTCAAAAGCAGCAAAACACGATGTGATTTGTATTTCAAAATGCTCCTGCAGAAAATTCAGAATTCGAAGAAATAAGTAGATTAATCAATACGGGAATGGACAACAGATAAAATGAAAAAGGTGATATCGTTTCATTTTGTGAGATTCATAATTGTTAAGTGAACAAATGATTACATTTTAGAGATTAGAACTTTTTAACTTTGAAATGAAAAAATAAAACAAAATAAAGCAGTCTTAACCAACAAAATCTTACAATTATAAAAATTTTTTTGGAAAAAACTATGTGATAAATGTTGTAAACTGGAATGGCATAATGAATTGAAATGAAAGGATGAATAAAAACTCCTAATAAAAATCTTCCGATTATTAGAAAAAAAATCTCGAATAAATATTGGGAATCAAAAGTACAATTAGCCGAAAGGAAACAGTATATTGTTTTCGAACAAACATTTCCTACCATAATCCGGATTTGGATGTGCTGTATTGATGCGTAAATATTCCCGGAAATGTCGCACCGCAATGTCTTCTTTTTCTGGTGTCATTGGCGCAGCATTCATTCTAAAAATTACAGAGATAATTTCTGAAGGCAGTTGGAATAGATCGAATAACAGCAATGAAGGTAAATTTTGCGGAAAAGTGAGCGCATGCCAAGAGAACAAGTCGATGAATGGTTTGGCTCGAAAACTTCCAGACAATTTAAGAGATTAATTTCATTCAAAAGAGTGAATTTGTAGAAAGTTGCTATGCAAAATGTCAAAAGAAAAAACACACACACAGACACGACATAATCATTAATGTCCTGCAATAAATTTGCATCATCAAAGTTCAATCAAAAATAGATTCAAGCTAAGCAACACGTGAAAATTTTGCTTAACGTGAAAGAAAGTATAAAATCAAGTCAATGCACTTATCGCTATCAAAAAGTATGCAACGAAATAGGAAATCATTGTCTCACAGTGTCCAATTGAATTAATAGAATGTAATTTAACGAAATGGAAGTTAGACGAGACGATTTGGCTCCAATCATTTCTGAAAGCGAGAGAAGAGGAGAGACTGACGTATCGCAGAAGGTGATTTAATTCAGGTCGTGTGGTGATTGCGAAAAAAAAAAAAAGGAAATTGACTTTTAAAAGAATTTAATCAATGAATTATGTGGTGATTGCGAAAAAAAAAAAGGAATTTACTTTTAAAAGAATTTAATCAATGAATTATGTGGTGATTATTTGAATAGTTCAAATGATAACCCATATCATCTAGTCCACTATTTACTTAAAATGAGTGTTGAATCTAGAATGCTCGATTAATGATGGAATAGTCGATCAAGAAGATTTTCATCGATTGTCGAATCGATCACTGACTACCAAATTAGGATATATTGTCCATACTTTCGCACTACATGATGTACTTAATTTCAATGGAATTTATGGACAACCTGGTATCTTCTTTTACGGAAAAAGGAAACCTAAAGAACCTACTCTGAAGAATTGTCACAAATTAACTGAATTTATGTTCATAATTTTTCTTCTTCTGACCAATCAAAGAAATGTGGAGGACTGTGTTTGCTTGCTTAGGCTTAGGTATTTTTTCTTTTTTTTTTTATTATTTAACAATGTAAGATCTTCGGAAACTCTATTAAAAAAAAAGAAAAAAGTTAATTTTTTTGGACTTCTTATATTGTATTTTTGGGAGCCATATGTGTTAATGATGCCCAATGTATTTCGGCACTTTCAGGCCAACAATTGGCCTCCAAATCATGTCACTTAAAAAGAAGGCTAGTAGAGGGAAACCCAAACATAACTTTTCTTTCATATATTTGTTTGATGCTTTTATTGAATTCGAAGCAGTAAGCCAAACACAATCCTCCATTTCTTTTCTAAATTCTGCTTTTCATTTTTTATTCTTTCTCCTGCATCTTCTGGGATTCATCAGTGCCTGCTTTATCTAATACTTAATCTGAACTTTTCTATTCTGAAATCACTAATTCATCCAGTTTGCTTACTGCACACTATTGCCATATGTTTTAATGGTAACTAATATATTTCGGCACTTTCAGGCCAACAATTGGTCTTCAAATCATTTCACTTAATTCACGTCATCCGACTGCACGGCAAAATATTTAGACTTCTAGCAAAAAGTGATATGCATTTTACATAAAGCTGTGAGCAGCACGCTTTAAGTGCTTTCAGTTCCTTTCACTTTGGCTTTTCAATTGTGACGACAATGTTTGGAACGAAAATTGATCTCTCAATTTTAAAGAGAAATAAAACATAATGCATTACGAGTGCCACATATGTGGAGTTCCTTAGCAAGTAGATTCACATGTGTGCAAAACAAAATGAAGTAAAAAACAAGAAAGTTTGCACTTTTTATAGCGATCAAAGATCATCAGTAAAAACGAAGCAAAAATGATCGAAGCTTTAGTGTATTTTTGCCCGCAGAACTGATCAGTGCAATCATGCAGCTCAAATTGTTGACAGTCTGATTATCACATTCTTCGTCTAAATTTTTCCTCACAAATCGAAGTCGATATGGACTGTGGAAGAAACTTTGTGATATGATGGCAGTGCAGAGATAAAACCACTTGATATCTGATATATTCCATAATTCCGAGGAATGGTTCTTTGGATGGACCAAGATGAATAGTCGATTTGTGTATTATTCGAAAAGATCATATGCCGGATGGGCTCATCCCTTATATTTAAATGAATTGTCTGAAAAACATTGACGAATTTTTAGAATGAATTGTAGTATGTTGATAGGAATTCATAACCTTTCCTACTTTATTTCTCTCAAAAGTGATTGAAATTCTGAAGAATATTTTTTCGGAAGGAAATTATTTTTGGATGCCAAAAATTTGGATGAAAAAGGAATCAATTTGTTCATAATTTTCCAGAAATGAATATATCACACGTGAAATGACTATTGATTAATGACAAAAAAGCGAAAACGAATGAAAGCAGATTGATTAGTGTACAAAAGAATGATTTCAGCTGACAAAACAAAATGCTAAAGTAACTGATTCGAATTGCAGAGACATATATGTGTGAGATGGAGCTAGCGTTGATATGATGCGAAACAATTATCAGTAAAAAGCCTCAAAATTTCGATTCCAAAGTGAAAGCGGAAAAACTAGATTTATTGATCGTTGGTGATAGATGGACTCGGCTATCTTTTTTGAATCCAACTAGACTGTCATTCATCACAACCACGGATACACAGAACACACACATACACACACACACACACACACACCTGTCTGTATAAACGATGATGGAAGGAGGAGGAAGAATTGTAATGATGGCGGTGTTTTCTATCACTGCCATCACTTCCATTCGTTTCTGTTCCTTCCCTTTTTAAAACTTCATTATCATACTAATCATGCTTTTATCATTTCTCTTCTTTCTCTATTCATCGCCTTAAGAGTCGTTCAAATTAATAAGCGGAATAATCATTAACCTCACAAGTGTCAAAAGATTCGCAGATAGTCGCTTCTTTACTTCATTTCCAATGTGACTTTCAATTTTAGCTGTTCTTTTTTGAATTTTGTGATGATAATGAGAGAAGTTTAGGAACGAGCCGTAAAAACGTTCGGAGAAATAGTCGCAGTAATCGCTGACGGAAAGAAATATGAACTGTTTCATTCATGCAAACGCGAAAAGATGAGAGTTCTTGACTTAATAACATATTCATCAAATACTCTTCTTGCTAAAAATATTACAATTGAAAGATTGTCTAAAATGGATTGCTAAAAACTATTTTAATTAATCATTGAAGACATTAGCATTTTTCATAACTCGCTGTCAAATATTCAGTAATTTTCATTATATTGCTGTCAGTGTCATCAAAATACTACCGGATTGAGAAAATATTTTTTCCGGACTTTGGTCATTTAGATTAATCTATTCCAGACTTTTCGACTTCACTACTTGCCCAAGGCATCATATTATCATTCTCAGGTTGAATGATTTCATTTTTTTCGGATGCTCTAAGAAAGAAAAGAGAAGCTATTTTCGAGATCAGTACTGAAATCTGTTCTATATGATGTTCGTTTCTTGACGGAAATCGTAAATGTATCGTATAATTCTTCTTAATGCTGGCCAAGAAGATCCATAAACAATAATTTCTTTTTTGTTGCTTCTTACCAGAAGCAAATTATTTCTTAATTAATTTAAAAAATTGAAAAAATTTCCATAAGCATTCCGTTCAATTCATCCCAATTTCTTTTTATCCAATAATACTTCTCTTTTTATGCTAAAAAAAAGTTTTGATTTTCAATATAAGTGATAATTTTATCTCAAGATTAATAACTTTAATTTCTGGTTTCTTTTAAAAATTTTTTCAGTCATTTCGTAATTAACGAATTTTTTTATAATAGAAAAAAAAAAAACCGAAAAATAACGATTTACTTTGTCACTTATTAAAATCATAACAACAATTTATTGACCACTCAAGAATTTCAGATATTCCATAAAACATTATTGTATACGAAATATTTTCCTCCTTATATTTGTAAATTTTTTTAGTGGATTCAATCGATAGATTTAAGTTTAGCAATTAAATTTGAATAAGAAAATGATTTTTAGACTTTCAATTAAGCAATTCTGATCTAATCTGAATTTTAAAAAACTGAAAGGCAAAGCAAAGGCATCATAAGATTATGTATAATAAATCTTAGCTTATGTTGATATTATGGATAAACTGGGCATTTAGAGATATATCTATTACGTCGAAATGTGCAGTTTTTATCAATAGTTCTGATTACAAAACATTTTATCTATGAAACAGCTTAACAAACTTTGCGCAGAATAAAGCAACTTTGTGCTGCACTTATAACTGACTTCTCTTGACTTAATAATTTATGGTCATTTATTTAATTTCAGTTTAATTAAATAACTACAAATTATTAGCATATCCCAAATTAGAAATTTTTTTCCTTAATTCACTTTTCTCTTCCAAAATTGCCACCAAATATGAACGAACTAACTGCATTTCCTTGTCATTAAATCAAAATAATTTTTTTATTCATGAATGATTTTTCAATTTTCAAACTTTGCTCATTATCATTTTAATTTCAGTAATTACAAACATTTTTTGGTTTGACTGCTAATATTCCATATTTTAGCAACATTTTACGGTTTAAAAATGTTGAACTCATTTCAAATGATAAAAGAAGCATAAAAGAATTTCAAACGCAACAGAACTTCAAAAACTTAAGTTGTCAGAACAATATGTAGCAATTAAATATAGAGTATTTCTTTAAGAAATAAAACGGAAAAGCAAATTTAAAAACATAGTTTTCGAAAACTTCTAAACGCTCAAAGTTTCAAATTTTGTTTGAGAAAAATGTCAAGAATCGAGCCTTCAAGAAAAACAAGCAGAACACAGTTTGGACGAGAGAAAAATAATTTATTTTTAAGTAACTTGCTCTCATTAAAACTTGGGAAATTTAAAATTAATAAAAAAAAATTTTCATTTAAAAGAAGTGAATTATTTTGTGAACGTTTGTTTAATTTGCAACAATTTCTATCTTCAAAGCATAATGTAGAAGTTGAAAGAGCGAATAATTCTTACGAAATAACAAAAAGCGCTTTCGCAAAATGACGCAAAATGACACTTTTGCTTGTTACTGAAACATGTTAAAGAGATTGAATGGCTATAATCAGTCTATAATCATTTTGTTATTTTGCAAAAATATTTTTTATTTGTTTAAGACGAAACAAAAAAAAAAAAATTAAAAAAAGAACGCACCCCGCGAGTGTTTTTTATGTGTATGTTTGTGTTTCACCTTAAACGATTGCAATTATTTGCCATCTTGCATTTCATAATTCCAAGTTCAATTGGATTGAAATCACAATTTTGAGCAAGTTTTGATTATTTTAGAGAGAATGCTCTTTAGAACAAATAAGTTCTGTTCTCTTCTTAATTTCCGTTCAAACGAATAATAGCAACAACAAATGTCCTATGAATTCTCGCAAAAATTCATCTTTAATTTCGTTTTACGATTGGCGATTTATTATTGAAATCAAATGAAAGTAGATTTTGGATTTCTGACCTTCGTTTTGTCAAGAAGAAAAGAGCACGAATGAGCTAAAAATATTAATCATTCAAAATGACAATTTTTCAGTCAATGCAAAAGGTCTGATGGCCCAATGCTTGTGATGATCACTTGAGATGACATTGACTAAAAGATGTCATTTCAAGTGATTAATATAAATTTCAGAAATTACCTGCTCGATCGGAGTTTCAAAGTGACCAATACGGCAGCTTCACAATATTTTCTTTTTTCGAATTTCTAAAAATGAATGATTTGAATTTGACCGAAAATTTTGCTTGACCTGCCTGTGTTTGTTGTGACAATAAGAAGTATACATCATATTGTTCGAATTTAATGCTTTTAGGTTTTGTCGTAAAGATGACTGAACGAGGACATATGCTGCGGTCGTTGTCAAGATCGAAAATTGAGATGACATTGGCTGGGATGAACTTAGATCAATCGAAATTGATCCGCATGGATGCAGGTCAAACTGCACGACGTGAAGGACGTAGTGTTTTCGAATGTTCCTGGGAAGTTGCCAATAAGGTATGGAATTTGCAAATCAACTCCGATAGATCTGCTTAGGCTTCTCAGATAAAAATCACTTTTCGCTATTAACTTCATTCCTAACTGAAATTTTTAATTCAATTACAATTTTAAATTTAAAAAAACGTTAGAAGTTAAGCAATAAAACTTTGGCAATGAATTTTCTCATGCGTATGAATCTTTTATTCTTTATGAGAAGATCAAGAATCAGTGATTAAGGATAGCGCGAATTCAATTATAATTTTTTGTTGATTGCTATTCGAATGAGAAGAATTGAAGATTGATAAAAATTGCCGGAGTAAATTAAAAACTAAGAAATTAAAAAACTCTTGGTTAAATTAAATTAAATTCTTGGTTCCACTAAATTGAGGCCCATCATATTTTTGAATTCATAAGATATCATACTGAGAAATAAAGATGGAAAGTGGCCATTTTTAAAACAGATTAAAGATCCACAAACAAAAGTTATACTAAAACTGCAGAGTGAAGAGGCAAAGTAAGGAGCGCTAGCAATCAAACCCATTTCACAGCCGAATAATTCCAGAACTTCTGAGCTGTCGAAGTTTTCAGTAGGATGCATCATCTCGGAGTTTTGCATGTTACCATAGGCTTCATAACTGGAATAGATTGCCAAAAGAAAAGATTGTTGATAGTAGTTTGGGAATGATATGCACTCACTGATTAAGTTATCAGTTCAAAACTATCAACATGATTGCAACCGATACTGGTGTGATTTTTCGGATGGAAAAAAAGTTATACTGATAAGTGAACGGAATTTGTGAGTAATAAATTACTAACAAATCAGCGAATTCTTCTAGTTTGATCATTTTTAATAAAAATTAGAATAGTGAATTAACAAATCATTTTTTTCCCACAACTGCTTGCAAAAAAAAGAAAGAAAATGCAATTAATATTGAGATCGCATTGATTTGCATTAATGCGCAACTATTGAAAAGCGTTAACTTTCATTTAAGAATGCTTCTTCACGTTCTCCAGATTATCTCTAAAATCCCACTCTTAACTAAAAATTTTCCCATTTTTAAATAATTTGCGAAATTTTGAAAGAAGATCTAGATTTACTTGCCCACTAAACCATAATCTTCGATCTAATTCAAGCTTCAGATGAGTGTTTTCAAAAAATTTATCTCATTATCCTGAATCATTGGTGTATTTCAGGTTGGTGGCATTTATACGGTATTACGCAGCAAAGCAGCGATAAGTACGGAAGAGTACGGTGATCAGTACTGCATGTTAGGCCCATTACGTGAAGGAAAATGGCAATTAGAAGTTGAACAAATTGCACCTGAAAGTCGCCACATTGCAACAGCTATTCACAAAATGAAGGAAGATGGTTTCAAGGTAAACAATGTGATATTCTTCAGGTACGGTTTTAGACAAGTGTCGTAATCAGGAAATATTTCCTGATTTCCTGTAATCAGGATTTTTTTAATCAGGAAATGGATTTCTTTCGACTAATTTATTTTACCCCAGAAAAGAATTTTTAGACACTTTATGGACGATGGCTGGTTGATGGCTATCCAAAAGTGGTGCTGTTTGATTTGGGTTCTGGATCTGTGAAAATGAACGAGTGGAAGCATGAACTATTCGAAAGGTTAGGCTGCATTGATAGATAGAAGACGAAACGTTGTTGAAAGTTGCATATTTTGATAAATGATAAATTTTTTCCTATTGAAAGTTTTTTTTTTGAGAGAGAGAGAGGATAAAGAAGTACATAAAATACTGATGTTCTTAGGCACAATTTCGTACGTATACTAACCAAAGAAATGAATCTCGATCAGTAGATTCTCTTTCTCTTTCTGCAAAGCCAAATGCTCAAAGAATTTGAAATAAATTCAACAAGACATCGAAATGAATAATCTTTTTTTCTCTTTTCTTCAATTCTTTCTCACACACAAATTTCTTATATTTAATCGAAATTTTTTTCTTGCATATTGACATTTCTTTGGATAATTTTATTTTTCCGTTTTCTTTGATTGATTTGATGCAGATCTTTCTTTTTATTTATCACTTATTTTCTAGCTGCAATTTCAGATGTCAAATTGGAGTACCACATGAGGATATCGAATCAAATGATGCAGTGATTCTTGGTTTCATGGTTGCTATTTTCCTGAAACATTTTTTGGATTCATACAAAAATTCTGGTTATCACAGTTTAGTCGTTGCACATTTCCACGAATGGCAATCTAGTATGTATTACTTTTTTGTCAAACTTTCATTAGAATAAATCAAAGTAATTTAATGGTTTAGGAATGCATCTATAGAGCAGATTTTTCATGAATTAACCTGCACAAAGGGGCACCTGATTTTGATGAAGTTGATCTGACAAACGATGTTTTTCGGTTTCTCCGAAACCTTAAGAAATTTAGTATCTTTTGTTCTATTTTTACATCTCAATAAAGCCGGGGATTTTTTTGAGAATATTTGTCTTACAAATTATAAAACGATAAGAACTATCCAATTTTATATTTCTAACTTTATTTTGGGAAGCCAATCTCCCACAAAATGGGATAATAAGCAAGAGGCATACTGTACTGAATATCCCTTCTGATGTCATCGGATATCGTTGCAATCTTCCGTAGACTAATTTCCGTTAAGGTATTGGATTAATCAATGCAAAACTTTGGAATCTTGACGTTGCTTTAATATATACGACGCATGCAACCCTACTGGGACGACACTTAGCAGCAGGTGGTAGTGATCTTTATAACAATCTTGATCGATTCAACTTGGATGAAGAAGCAGGAAAACGGAAGGTGATCTTTAGATGATCATATATTGCTGATAAATTTGATATCATTCCACATAGCTGACATCAACTTTATTGATTCATTTTGGTTTTGAAAAGCCATGTTTGCAAAACTCCATACAAGCTCATTTAGTTTAAGTTACTATTTTATTGACAATTACTGGTTAAATACTAATGCAAACATTCAACACATTGTCAGTCCAGTTTACTTTTCTGATTAATTATGCCCTGAAATAAAATCGCTGCTTTTCATGACAAATATGTTTCAAAAATTAATTCATTACAGGAATAGAAATTTCATGAATTACAGTGTTTGAGTATTTCTCGTGAAAAATTGTAGGAATTTTTTTTTCAAATTATCATGTTTTTTTTATTTGATAATTTGAGAGACAAAAGAAAAAAATTCCACAATTTTTTTTGATGTTTTCATTTCCTTTGCAGAAATTCCAAAAATAGTAAGAAGAATGAATATTTTCACTATTTAAAATTTCTAGATTTATCATCAGTACTGCATGGAACGAGCAGCATGTCATATGGCACATGTTTTTACTACTGTCAGTGAAATAACGGGTGTTGAAGCGGAACATTTAATTCATCAAAAACCGGATATTTTGACACCAAACGGTTTAAATGTTATCAAATTTGCCGCCTTGCATGAATTTCAGGTTATTCAGTAAATAACTTTTCTCCTTTACTTTTTATATTTATATGACCTTTTTTTAATACAACAAAAAAAATAAAAAAATCGGAAAGGTATGTTTTGTTTAGATTCTATGATTAAGGCCTCGATGTTACAACACCAGAGGAAAGATTATTCTTCATCAGAAATATTGAAAGCAAATATTGATAACATGAAGTATTTCTTCAAGTTATATGCCACTCTTTCCAGACTGTTTTTATAATTTGGCCCTAAAAGAGATGCTGCTCTCTTTAAATAAAATCATATTCAAAGGACATGAAGAATTCGTCTTCCTTTCTTTCGCCAGAAATTTTTTAAATTATTTAACGGAATGTCACATCATGAACAATCGAAGTCAGATTGATTTCCATAACTTTTGAATTCAAAATTCTTTTCAACATGAACTCAAATTAGTTTGACGTTCTGGAAAAAAAGGAAAAGAAAAATATAGGAATCAATTAAAATGGAAGCAAAACAGGTTATAATCTTGCATTTATTTCCAAAAACTTTGAATCGAAAATGAAAATCACTTGGTAGTGTTCGTGTGGATAGTTTGAAAAGGACAAAGTATGCATGAGAGAGGTCACAAATAGTATATGTAAATATTTCTTCCTCAATTACTTCTTTCTATACTGTGCTCGAACTGTTGTATCGCCGTTGAACTAAGGCTGCTCGATCTGATTCTGATAAATGTTCCAGAAATACTCTCGCCTGATTGAGATTCAAAAGAACTGCTTAATTTTAGGCCTATTCCAAACATTGCTTGAAAAAAGTCAAGTCAATCACATCAAATAACCTTTAATTTGTGCTTTTTGATTTCTTGTGATCTTTGTTTCTTGCCTGTTTTAATGATTTGATGACATTCAGCATTTGCTGTCATAGGCCAGTTATTCTAACTGAACTCTTTGTTCAAATCGGTATTATATGAGCAGAACAATGATAGATAGCACAATGAGGTAAACAAAGCAAGAAATCAAGAGGTATATTGCAGAATTTGCATGCCATAGCGAAAGAAAAAATCAACAATTTCATCCGAGGACATTTCCATGGCCATTATGATTTCGATTTGGACAAAACATTGTACATGTTTACTGCAGGGCGTTATGAATTTATTAATAAAGGTGGCGATATATTCATTGAATCCTTGGCCAGGTTAAATCATTACCTGAAGACAACCGTCGATCCACGTTATCGGGATGTTACTGTGGTGGCTTTTATCATTTATCCTGGTCAGTATTTCATTTAGCTTCTACATAAACTTCTTTGAATTTTGTCCATTATTGTGAGACCATAAGACATTAGACGACCTCAAAAAGGCAAACTTTTAGCAGTAATGATGGTAGCATATCAGAGTTGATTATCAGATAGACGCTGCATATCGTCTAATGGGAAAAATATGATTTTTATTGGCAAAATCAGATGATCCTAGTGAAGTCAACTTGAGTAGAGCAAGAGAGACCTGAAATATCTATGTCTTACTGTAACGTCAGCACTTTGAGGAACAGATGATATTCAATTCCGAAGATCATTTTGTAAATTACAATATTTAATTCTTATTCAAATCAAATTTATTGCTGTGTTCACATCTTATCAGTTCCACTCTCTGCTTAATCATATCAGATATCCATTTAGCTGCGGCAAATTCGTTCAATGTTGAATCATTGAAAGGACAAGCAGTAACGAAACAATTACGGGAGTCGATTGATAAAATCAAAGAAAGCATTGCTGTGAGATTGTTTGAATCATGCCTTAAAGGACATATTTTAAATAAGGATGAATTATTATTACCTGCCGAACGGATTCAGGTCAGAATGTGTGGCCATTTTAATTCACATATAAAAGGGTATTTATCAGTTCATAATATCATTTATATTTACCTTTTGAATGATGAATAAAAGTGCGAGAACGAAATATATCTCCTTATTCTAGTGTTTCTTCCTCAGTTTTTCATTAATCCTTTATGTTAACAGTTTTCGATTTGATTTGCACATTTCTAGTTTTTATTGTGATAAGATTGATTTATAATTAATAATTAATTATCTTTCGAACTAAAATGATGCGATGAGAAATCATGAACAGTTTCTTGTAGCACATAAGTTTGAAAATGAATTGATTCCTGTTAGGAACATTACTTTTTCAGTTGTCTGGTTAATTGCTTTCCCATGTACTGATGCTTTACGTAACTTTTGAGCATAGCTACTTAAATTGTCAAGGTTAAACATCAAGCTTAATTTTTGATCTATTAAGCCGGGAAATGATTCGACTATCATATAATTTTGATAGTTTGAATTGTCGCATCGCATCGGTCGCTCTACAACTAAACAAGCAACAATATTTTTGCAAAAAAGACATGTCTCGTTTCTCGTTGACCGCTTGTACGACGGAGATTCATGTTACGGCGAAGCGATTGGGTTTTTTTCCGCAAAAAGGCCTTTCAGTACTATTGAAGGGAAGAAATCATTGATTAATATGAAATTTCCAGTTAAAACGGTGTATTATGGCAACGGCGAAACGTGAACTGCCGCCGGTCTGTACACATAATATGTTGGATCCATCCGACCACGTACTCGGTGCTCTCCGGCGAACACAACTTATCAACAATCCTAGTGATCGAGTTAAAGTTATTTACCACCCGGGTAAGAAATAATTTTCATTCCCATCCTTACTTATGAAAACGAATTATGGAAAGTAATACACACCGAGTGCATTGGAGCGAATTGGACCCAACCTGTTTTCGAATTTTTAAATTCCTTTTGATCGTTCTTGATAATGATATAACGTCAATTAATTTGCAGAATTCCTGTCATCAGCATCACCGCTAATAGGTCTTGATTATGAGGAATTCGTTCGTGGATGTCATATCGGCGTCTTTCCAAGTTACTATGAACCTTGGGGCTATACTCCGGCAGAATGCACAGTGATGGGAGTACCATCTGTATCTACGAATCTCTCCGGTTTCGGTTGTTTCATACAGGTTTGATTGTCAATTTCATCAAGATATCATTTATCGTTTTCAAGTTTATTAATTTGATACTGCCTTGTATATTATAGATTCCATTATTATAAATTCATTAATTTTTCTCAATAATTGATAGCTATTTTTTATAAATAAACTGACCGAAATAATTTTTTGAATTTAAATTATGCTTGGAATTTCAATCAAACATACACAAACTATTTGATAAAACATTATTCTCAATTTATATTTGAATTGATCAATGTGGTGCATAGGGATATTGTTATCGGGAGAACTTTAAGGAAAACGTAACGGATGCCGCATCATACGGTATTTACGTAGTAGATCGTCGATTTAAAGATTGCGAAGGTTCAATACGTGATTTAGCGCAAGTGTTGTACGATTTTTGTGGACTTTCACGGCGCCAACGTATCATAATGCGTAATCGTACGGAACGGTTAAGTCAACTTTTAGATTGGAAAAACTTGGGAGTATTTTACAGGTTTGTTTGTTTCAACTGTGGATAGCTTAATTTTGAAGTACTTTAAAATTAAAAATTTACATGAAAGATGTTTTTAGAAGATTCGCACTTAGTTGTCTACAAAATCTCGATAGTAAATATTTCGATAGTTCACCATGAAGCAATCCTCAAAATTAAATCTTTTCAGTACTGCATTTATTGTTATCAATAGCGGATCAAAATATTAATTGTTTAAATTGAATTTCCCGAATTAGATTATTTGAATCAAACATCGCACTTCTAGTCCAGAAGGTACTCTTGTTATTACAGAGAAGCAAGAAGGATGGCACTAGAAAGATTGCATCCAAATCTGGATGAAATAATCGACAATAATATTGGCAAAGTACCATCGGCATCACAAAGTCGTCGACCAAGTTTTACCGATACTTCTGAAAGTGATGAATGATTAGCTATCAGTATTGGATTTCATCATGTCTCCTAACAGTCATCATAATACATTCATCAGTTTAGTCGGATGTAAATTATGCTGCCAAGTTGTAACTGAGAGAGGGAAAGATAAGTGAATTGTGTGTTCCAATGGCTGTCCATAAATGCGAGAGTAGCCAATGTATATGTCAAATAATTACAATGAGCTGATCGATCGATCAGATCTCATTTCTCATCTTTAAAACAAAAGGAGTGGACAGTTAAAATGGCAAGTGGACAGTTGGGACAATTTCATGTATTGTTGACGACCATTGTAATTAATTCAATTTCCTCCATGTTTTTCTTTCATATCTTTCACTGAACCAACTGATAACTTCTGTTCTTTAGTCTCGCTTCTACTTGCAACAGGAAACACTTCTACTTACTTTATCTTTGATATTTTCCGTTTCCTACCTGTTCTCTACTTACATTAAATACTAATTAGTTGTTATCTCGTACATATGATGATTGATTATTACTGAATTTTGCTAATTTTTGTCCACATAATGAGCTCTTTTTTTTTTTATTTTGCAGTAATGAAATTCGGATAATATCAAGAATTCTTTTTTCTCTTGGAATTCATTCAAAAAAATTTTTAAAATACATGCATTTATGTAAGATTCCGTCAGATGTTTCACTAATTTTGCTTCTATTGCCACTGCTATCAATCTGCCTGAATAATTTTCAGCACATGAATTGATGGCAAATTAACAAATCAATGGTAACTTTATTTTTATTAATATCAATTAGCTTCATCAGTGAAGAGAAGAATGTCATGTACAATTTATTATCATAATTTGACTCTATTTGGTTTTAATTTTATATCGATAGGATTTGATTGTCAACAGAATGAGCAATATAGGAAGAGAGAATTATGATTGATTTCCATGATTTATTTTTGCTGCTCAATTGAAAATTGCCATTTGTAATAAAACAAATCATATTTTTGTCAACAATCAAAATATCAATGAAAAGATTATTTTATATCAGACGCAGCAATATTCCAATGCTTTTTTCTATCACGCAAACAAATCGGATATCAATTCTTCGAAGACTCATCTTTAGACTTCTAATTTCTAAAGCCAAATGTCAATTCAGTCTCTTAAATTTCTCCGTTTGCTAAATTTTTGTTGCTTTTGAACAGCTTGGTTTCATATCCGAAAAATACCAATTGAAATGATCGAAAATAATAGGAAAACATTCTACAATTAGCGCCAACTATTTCCTCTTCAAATACGATAAAAAGGCATCTAGTATTTGCATGTTTAGAAATCTGATTGCAATGTCTATATGATTCGAATTCGTAACTAAATCTGAATAAATTTAAAAACGACCAAATTCATCACTTCCAATCGATAAATGGCCAGCAAACTTCCTAAGCTACTTAAAATAATTTAATCATTTCAAATTTCTAATTAAGCAAAAGAAAGAAAGATAATTCTATCAGGTATTTGAACATTAAAAATGTTCAAAATAAATGATGTGCAATATTCATAAACGATAATAACGTATAACAAGAAAAAGGCTGTATTGATACTCTCCCCATCGGCTTATCATGATAAGGCTTGATAAAACCATCAAATTTGAAAATGATTTCATTACGGAATATCTTCATCATTTATATCTATTATAATGATCACTTTATCAAATTGTAGCTTGTCTATCCGATTATTCATTTTGCAAATTATCATTAACAACTTTACTAAGATCAAAATGATACTTTGTACATGCAATCCGACGTCTCTTTATTCATCGCTGAGACTATGTAACAATAATTCTCTAGCGATGCTTTCTTGTTCATACACAGCAAATTTTATTATTATTATCATTACTATGAGACGTTTTAGACGCTTAGTATCATACTGGCGTAATCTAATCCAATAGTTCAGAAGCCTGATCCATTCATATCCTTCGCGATATTTCATTTGATGAAAACAAAATTCAAAGGAATTTACATAAAGACTATGTAAAAACTGGACGCTGATAAAAAAAAGACTTTTCGAGCTGGTAAACAAGGAACAAAAGGAAGTATTGAAACAAGCGAGAACGAACAAGAAAAATAATTTTTACTCAATGATAACGAAGAATTCCTAAAACAGAAAATATTTATGTCTCGTTTAGTTTATTTCACTTTCGTCTTTTCATCAAGAATGAGAAGTTCTGATGATACTCAAATTCCTTATCACTAAAACGAAGATTTTGTGAGCTAACTAGTTTTGTTGAAGATAAAGTCTAATTTGGATTTCGACTGAAATCAATTTTGAAATTGAAGATTTTAATCTACCATCAAGTTCTCTGTCGATGAAAGAAGCAAAAGCAAAAAAAGAAAAAAACACAGATTATAATGAAGCACAGCGCTAGAATATACTATTGGTTTTGATGCGAATATTTGTCCATCTTTAATTCGAAAACTTTTATTGGATTTGTGGAAAACATTTTTGTATAAACAGTCAGTTAAATACATCAAGAAATGACTGACTAATCGTACTACTTTTCAGAGAAAATAATAGAATGAACAATTGTTTAATTAACTTTCTTTATGTATCAAAGAGTTAGTTGTTTCCTCCAATTTAGTTAGACAAATAAGCACTGCCATTAAGGTAGTGAAAGGAAAGTTTTCGACGGCCTATTCCTTAATTTATCATTTAAAACTCAAATTACCTGACAACACATTTATTGATCATTTATTGAGATATCAGTTCAAAAGATACGGTATCGTTCATTTATACACATTTAAGCAAAGTTTCATTAAAGGAAACTTGTGAGATTATTGCGCAATAGATATAATAATGTGATTTTATCTATGCATTGCATCTTCTGCACAGATTAATCGGAAAAAAGCGGGAAATACTGGAAAATACAGGAATATGTTGAGAATGGCGGAATGAGGATGACAATACTGCATGTCCACACCGAATCCTCTACTCTCATAATTGATTGTGGCGACGAGATTGATAGTTCTTCCAAAAAATTGAAGGATAATTCACCTGTACATTCGCATAGAATTGTATCAATGGTGTACAGATCAATAAGATAACTTTGATGCTCAAACAGATGCATGCAAACGAAGCTCAAGCAGAACCACTGATAACTGTATCCATCATTCCGTCATAATGGAGGAATATCAAAGGGAAATGAAGGTTAACTTCGATTCAGTTGCTTCTTTGCAATGCTCATCAATTAATGAACATGGATAATTAACGTTTATGTCTCGGACACTTGATCAAAGCTTGCTTGCATCTTGACACTAAATGAATGAAAGCATAGTTAATTGTTTGGTATAAGAATTTCAAATAAGCGCTTTAATCACTTTCACCGAAATCATCAGGTATGTATGAAGCAAATGAAACGCATTTAAATTTAAACTTTACTCGACTGTTGTATTTATTGACATAAAAAAAGAAGGATCAATGATTAGTAAGAAATACAACAAAAGATGGAAAAGGAAACAAATCAAAAATGTATGCGCAACAAATCAAACATTAAGAGAGAAGCAATAAGAGATTGATATGACAAAGAGAAGGGGAAGGATGTGGTGATATGATGTAATATGATAAAGTGATATGTGATGTAATATGATATGAAATGATATGATAGAAGGAAATAACGGCGTTCCGAGAAAGCGATAGAGTGGGACGGAGCGACAGAAAGTGAAAGAGGAACAGCGCGACAATGTTATAGTTTTCGCACGTGATGTATCACGTACGAGACATTGATATGTAGAATTCTCGGGACGAATCACACCATTCCAGTACAATACAGGAAAAAATACAACTTAGTAACGCTTAACAAATGCAATATTACTTTAACTTTACAAAAAGCAAATTAAATGTTGAATTGACATGAATGCAGTTTTAACTAATCACTTATCCGATATAAAGGATTACGTATATTTATCATGTTTATTCAGTTTGAGAATCCATAAGAAACCGAATATAATACTTCTCGAAATCAAACTTAGGATAAGATGTGACAATTTTCCGATAACAGGACAAATTAATGCCTATAACTTCTATTCGTTTCCTGCTTCAAATCTTTCATTTTTTGATATTTAACAGGTATGGTGATGTCCAGAAAGAGCGGGAAATCCATTTAAAAAAATCCTTATAACGCATCAAATATTATGAATGTTTTTCTAATTATAACTGAAGCTAATGAAATTGGGCTGTACGGGATAATTTAGAGCGGTATATCTTTTCCTGACTATCTCAAAAGAAATTTAAGATAACAATAACTATTGTAATTTAATCTTATTTTCATTATTTGTGCCAGATTTCTCCTTAAATAATAAATAAAGAATAAATGAGTAATTCAAATGAAAAATTCGTCCTCGAAATTTCCGAAAATGCAAAAATTGATCGTTTAGAAAAGATAGAATTTCATCAGAAAATTATTAGAATTTAAACCAAATTGCCGAAATTGTTCATGTTAAAAAAAAAAAAAAAAGAAAAAATAGGAAAGACGAAAGGATTAAGCATCACAATCTATCAATATGATAAAAAAATAGAAAATGTGCAGATTGAATGCCCTGCAAGTAAGGCAGGATTTATTTCAGACTGATTTTTTGGAATTTCAGAGAGAAAAGATTATACATTATGCTATGTCAAACATATGCATAAAGTTAATGCAGATCAAAATATAATAACAAGAAAACGACTTCACATTTGTTCGCTTAACTGATAAATTGCTGAATTTAAAAATTAAAATGTTGAAGCCGGATTTTTCTACATGAATTATATAAATGAGATGAAAAATACAAATGTTAATGCAATCAATCTGATGATGATGGTAATGCTGAATGATAGACGACCCGCATTGAAATAATCAATTTACATATAACAGACTGACTTATAAATATGATTAAGTACCATAAATTTACTTTATCCGAGCTATTCAAGCAGTACTGTTGATTGTTTTTCTTTTCAACTTTTTTTCAAAAAATTAAGGGGATTATTAAAAATTTGTTATACACACGTAGTACTTTACTCACAAATAGAGATCCGATTGAATATATTCTAGCATTTAAATTCGTTTCAAATTTTTTTTTGCTGAAATCAGTATCTTGAAACTTATATCGCTAATTGCAGAAAAATGATTCCAATTTTTCTAATTGCTTGAATGAACAGCTTGAATAATACAATAGATAAATAACACAGCATATAGAAATTCACCTTTTTTCATGAGAACAAGTAAACATTTCAGTCACTTTGAAAAAAGAAAAACTTCCATTTCCAAGAAGTCATAGGTATCCGGCAACTTGCAAGTATCTTGATATCACAGTACTGAAATGTGAAATAAGGCCTGGGGACTTTAAAACTAAATCGAAAAGTTCCGGAAATATCAAAATGAAATAATTCGAATTTTGAAAAATTATTTTTTCCGTTTTAATTTATGAAATTAAATCTCAAATAATTCCATAATTATAAAAAAAAATTTTGTCTTCCACTGCAATTAACTGACAAAACAGAGTAAAAAACTAGCAACTTTAACAAAGTTTTCAGAAATCTCGAGTGCATAATAATTTCATGAAAAGTCTGCAAAAAAAAAGAAATGAAGCAGCATCACATTCCAAATCTGTCAATGACAAATATATAGCAGCAAATTTTAATTTGCCAGAATTTTCTTCCAACTGCAATTACAGATGAATACAATTATTACTGAAAAGAAATGAGACACTTGTTCAAGCTTCTCCAATACTGCTTAAAATTTGAAATTCATTTGCCTTTGCAAGAAAGTAATAAATTATTTTAGAAAATGGCGAATGCTTTTAAAATATTGTTCAAAATCAGATAAATTAATGAAAATCCGTTAATGTATATGTAAAAGAATTTTTGGGTTAAAATTAATAATTCCTTCAAAATCTTTAAAATAATATCGATACAATGCCAAAAAAAAGCTAGTCTTGACAATTTATCTTCGCACAACAATTATTCACAATTCCTTTCTCGAACGAAAAAATTCGTCCAGTAATCAATATAACTTATCTTGCTTCTTAAATTATGCGAAAATTGGAATTAAAACAAAGATTGATTCATCTGTTGCTCGCGTAAAGCCGTATGAATCAACCAGCGAGATGCACTTGCGCTAGAACATTTGTATTTGTTTAATTCATGCTAAATATGTCTTGAAATTTTATAGCAATTTTTACCATAAAGATTATTTTTTTCAGGCTGATATTGGACCTGCACACAGTCAATTAGAAAAAAGACACTAGATAAGGTTTCTAAACAAGCTATCCAGCTAATATTATAGGGAAATAAATATTAAAAGAAGTGCAACCGGAATACAAAAACCGGATTATTATTAGTTCAAAGTGCATTTTTCAAATCAATAGTGAAAAGCACCGGAAAAACAAAAGTGAACGTCATAAAAAGATATTTTGATACACCCTATTCATAAAAATCCATTTGACAATTTTTTAATAAGAGTGGTCAAATGTTTTGTTGAATATGACCTATTTTCTAACTCGTTAACTGCTATTACAAAAATATTTCTTGGTTATTTTGAGAAGAGAACAAAAAAGAAAAAAATAAAAAATGAATAAAAAATGACAACGAATATATAACAAACATAAACAATGATAAGAAATTACATTATTTCAATGATGAAAAATAAATAAATTTCAGCCAATTATAAAAAGAAGAGATAAATTGATTACTTTCATATACCACTTTTTGAGAATGATACCCGAAGATGCGCATTTTCGGCCAGTTTAAAATTATGCATTTCGATCAATGCGTTAATTGCTGTTTCCACATCGTTCAATTGTAGCAGAGCCATTTTATGATCCTTTCTGAAAATTGCAAGGAATTGATTGATTCTAATGGTACCTACTATATTCAACTTAAGTAAAATAAAATAAAAGATGTCCTTTGAAATCAAACAAATTTCGCGTCGCACAGAAGCTGATGTCGAAATTTTTTGTCGGAAGGAAAAGGAATTTAATAACGTAATCTTTATCTTAATTTTACATAATGTTATCTTTAACGTAAGCGAACAGTAATCGTCACTCAACAGATAAAATTTAAGAAATTACTCTGATCCATTCGTATATTTGCTTTTTCGAAATCATCCTAACTTGCTTAATTTAAATCCTTCAAATAGTCAAAATGGACGCTGGAGCAGTTTCTCAATAATCTTAAAAATTAAGCTCATCTTCTTTAAGATACTTATACCAATATGAAATTACTATATATATATATATATTAATATACATATCAGTGTTAATGCAAAAAGGGACTGTTTGGAATTTTCGAGAAAAAATTCAAAACAAACGGGAAAAATTTAAAGCCTTTAGGAACGAAGCCACGTTGTTCGAAAGCACTGGTAAGGAATTCTTCAGTAATATTTGGTGGAATATTAGAAAGATGAAGTGTTGAACATGGTGGATAAATATTCAAATAATTCTTGCTACCAGGTTTCTTGAAACGATGCAACGATGACTGTGAATAGTCGCGCGTTAATCCAGCATCGGGTTGTCCTAGAATAAAAATTTTTTATTTAACTCCAATAGTCTTCGAAAGCATTCTAGAAAGAAGGGAAAAGGAACGCTTATTACTTTCCTTACTTTCTTTTCTCCTATAAAGAAAAAATCAAATATGTGGATCAATTCTTGGAAAGTAGATAACATGCCAATGTCTGAATAATTGACGCAAAAAATGGCAACAAATTAGAAGTGAGGAAAAAAAGCTGTGATTACCTTCTTTTGGCATCTGAACATTGCTATGCTTTGATGTCGCAACACGAATCTGCTTATCATACCAGCGAATTTTATCAAGATGCTGAATAGCTGAAAGAAACACCTGGTACTGTGTGCTGATGAGTAGTATTATTTTGCAGATAATGCTTCATAGGTTTTATTTGAATATTAGAAATTGAATGAATGTTTCGACTAATAATAATAAAGAAGGAGGAAACATATACTTATTAATTTCCAAGTAATAACTAGTTTTGTTTAAAAAAAGACTCTGAAAACTCAGCCTGAGACATTGCATGGATTGCAAGAAATCCCATCCTTCTCTCTGTTTCTTATTCTCTATTAGACAAATAAATATCTTAGTATTTCTTGAGTTAAGCAGCAAAATCACAGCAATAGACTTTATAACTTTTAGCCAAAGCTATTTAGCAGTACTATTATTATTGCTATTATCTGGCAGATCATCTAAAATGATGCACTCAATTATAGAGACAATAATAACATAAATAAAAGCAAGCCAATAAAGCTGGTATTTATAACAATGACAATGATAGTGGTAGCAACAATGTCTTCTACAACAATAAAAAACGACAATAATTAATTAATTTAATAATAATAATAATAATAAAAACAGAGAATATAAAACAGGACCAGAAAATGTAATTGACTGTTGCCAGAATGATGATCTGACTCAGAATAAGAGGCATGCTATCAAACCATTCTAATTTTACATAAAAGAAATAGGAATTTAGATTCGATTGTTGCGGTTTAGCAACAGAATCTTTATCAATAAACACTAAAGAAGTTTTTGAAATTTCCTTCCCATCAAAAAGAACCGTTGATGAATGCAAATTATTCATAAAGAACGATGAATTCAGATGTACTGTCGTTGGTATCAAAAAGGAAATAAAACTTGAAAATGACAGATTTACGAACCAAGCTGTGCCTGTTGCGGTTCAGCATACTGTATCAGAGCGTTATCTTTTTTATTGAAAAGGATTTTTACGCGGTGTACATCGCCGTATACACCTGAAAAAGAATATCATTTATCACTCACTGGCACTGCATATTTCATATTTTAAGCCACACTTTATCATTCAAAAATTTCAGCTATTAATTTCCACGCTTGCTTTAGCGCTTGTGCACTAAAAAAAAATGATTTTGACGAAAATTTAGAAAAATTCTGCTGGCATATTAGAAGGGATTTTTCGAAGTTTTGCTAGTAATCGAATATGAGCAATTTTAGAATTTCTGGGCCTTTATTTTGTTTCTTTATTGGAATTTATTTAAACAAAAAGGTAAAATAAAGCAATAGCATATCTAGCGGCACTAAAACTAAAAATTGTAAAGCTTTTGCGCTACATGAAAAGTAATAGCTTTCTGCCAGTGAAATATAATGAGAAAACAGGAGGGAAAAACAGTTTTCCTGCAAATTTCAAAAGCTCCAGAAAACCGTTTCCTTTTTTGTCGGAAGGAAAAAACTGAATTATAGAGAGCGAGAAAAAGCATATTTATAAAGGAAAGATCTTTTTAATTTTTTGTTTTCCCGCAAATTTTAAGTCTAATGTATTTTAGAAGTAAGCATTTCAGGATCTGTCAATATTCTTTTGACTGGTCATTCCAGTGAGAAAAAAAGAGCGAGTAAGTGGAAGGGTAAGAAATATGGAAAACGTGAAGGCTTGAGCTAAATTCTGCCACTCTTTGGAGCTTACATAGAAAATCTTAGCCGGGAAGCGAAATCTTCGATTCCTCCGAACAAGCTATTTTCCGGAAAGCATTTCTCGAGACCTATTTTCCTCATTTCCTCCTTTCCACCTTTCTTTGAATAAAATTTAGAAATAATTCTGACTAGAGGCTCATATTGTGTTACAATCGGATTGATGGCTAGCAGATCCTGAAATATGCCTACATATGATATTTGTTTGGATGAATGGTCACGTCAATGAGTCACGTTTACTTGCCCTTGTAAACGTGATTATTCTCTGACGTTCAAGTAATCCCGTTTAAGTTCTAAAATTTGATTAAAAATCAGTTAAACAAATTTACTGATGAAAAAAATAGGAAAGAGAACAAGCATACGTACCGAAAAGAGTGAAGAGAGCATCTGGCGTGACTTTCTGAAAATAGGACAGAGATAGTGTGTGTCTGTCAGTCTGTCTCTTTCTATGTGTGAATAGAAATTTCAAAAAAAAAAAAAAAGACTAAAACAAAAAAACTAAAAGTAACAGAAAAAAAGGTGTAAAACGGTCAATGCTATTTGTAGAAAAATGGAAAAGTTCGAAATTACAATTTAAAAAATTAATCATTTAATTCATTTAATTAAAAGAAAAATTGACATTCGACATAAAGCATCCGTGAATGTCGAAGGATTTGTTCTTTTCAGCCGAGCCGTAAACGCGGTCTGAATGAGTTCGTGATGACACAAAAACTGCGCAATACGTCAAAGAACGTAAATGTCTTTGGCATAAATACGATTTCCCGCATTCGTCGAGAAAAGAATATTTAAACTGATGACGATCAGAAAAGGTTAACTTTCATACCATTTCACTGCTAGTCATTTATGCGAATTAACGTAAAATATTGCCAACCGCTAATTTCAATTTTCCTTCTTTGTTATGTTCGATATTTGTAAAATTTCCAGGAAAAAAGGAAAAATTATGAAAGTTACGAGAAAGTTCATTGCCCTAAGGCAAATACATGAAGCACAAGCAAATGTTATATCGATAAATATGAAAAGTGATGAAAAGAAATGGTACCAACATTTTCGTTCAGGTTGGAGACAAGCACAACGGATGACATATTCAGTACATTGACATGAGGGAAACGAAGTGCCGCTGCGGTGGCATTAATCATCGCTGCATTCGCTGTTACTGGACTTGTTGCACCGGATGCAAGAGTTGTTGTTAAACCGGTAAGAAACGGTGAGATTCCGGTCGGTGATGCTAATGCATCTATAAAATTTTTCTCAATTTGTAAAATCAAAAAGAAAAAAATCAGTTCCGGAAAATTTAAAACATCCTAATTTAAACATACCAGCTTGCGGAAATGCGGCAGCTTGTTGTTGAAAAGCATACTGAGGATTTGCTGCACCGAACGGAAAAGCAAATGGTGACTGTACAAGTGATGCGATTGCCGGACCCATTTGTCCACCCGTTGCCGCCGATACTGGAAATCAAATAGCACGAATGACGCATGTAAAGTCGTCTAAACCAAATGATTTCAAAATCGCCCAGAGAGAAATTTGAAAGTGATAAATTGGAAAAGAGAAATTTTTTATTGTCAAAAGGGAAAAATAAATTTTCTGCCATAAATCGGCAAATTATAAACATTTTTTTAAATGTTTTATTTTTATATTTCCCTCATCATTTCCTCTTTCACGAATAACATGACATATTGATACTTTACAATTGTGCCAACAGACTAGTTGTACATAGAGAAGTATGGAAATGGTAAAAGTGATAATTTGCTATTGCTGATTCAGAATTTCGCGATTTCTGATTGAGTTGAATTGTAGGAGAGATCTCTATCAGGAAGAGTTATGAGGATTGGATTATTACTCGTTTCTGCGAAGCTTCCTCCGTCTTTGCACTGAAATGAGTGCAATTTCGAGAACGAAAACAAACCGAGACTGAGCTGCTGTTCGAGAGTTAATTCACCCGACGGTAAATTCGGATTAGTGTAATCCCGACTTTTATCATTATTATATTTAACATTGAGTGTAGCAAGTTTGCTATAATCGATACGGAGACAACAACATCCATTGTAAACATTTTGGCCATCCAGTGATTGCCGCGCTAATTGGGCGCTGTTTGCTTCACTGAGTTGTACCAATGCTTGAAATGTGTCTAAAATGAAGAGGAAAACTTCAAAATTCAATGTACAAGAATATTTTGCCATAGAAAAAAAAAGTGGCACATCGTTGTTTGCATTCATTTGACAGTCTTTCTATCAGTCTCATTGTCATCAGTTTACTCTCCAATCGGTATGATACAGACTATGTCAACAGTTTCTTGCACCATTTCACAATCTTTATCTCTTCATATTCCTGCAGTTATCTTCCAAATCCATTTATCTCTTATTCCATTAGTAAATTCATAAGTTGTAAAATGAGAGAAAATGACTAAACGCTGGCACAGTAAGCTTTCTTCAAAGCTGGCCGATATATGCAGCTAGGCTTCTACTAAGAAACAAATGGTTTTTTGCTGTCTATCAGATATTCTGATCCTTAACAACTATGCCGTGTAGTTTTTGCTTGTTCATTTAAAGCAATAACAATAATAAAGCAATAATTAATGCTATTTAAATGCTGCAAAAAGACATCGTTTATCGGTCTATAGTTAATAGCAAATTATATCTAATTTACAACGATATGTGTAATAAATGAATATAGCATGAGTGTGTGTGTGTGTGTGTGTGTGTGTGTATGCAAGAAGATAAAAAAGGAAAAGGTCTGACTATTTTTATTAAATGTGATGATCCGAAGGACTTTGCCATATCTGGAGAATATCTGGTGCAGCACATCGAGAGTCACCGGGTACAGCATATTCTCGATGATAACACGCAGTACCGAATTTGGCTGTTGCTGAGTGCATGCCGAGATATCCAGTGCGGATGCACTAATCGGAGCTGCACCGGATGCTGTCGAACCATTGCCCAGAACTAATAGATTTGATGCCTGAAAATATTTAAATTAAATTCTCGTCCTCTTCTTATTCTTGAAATTGTATCCAATCAAATAATTTCTTTCTGGCATTCATCAGCAAATTCACTTTTTTCTAATCAGAAAGTGCTTGAAAACGAAATCTAAAATTAAAATGACATCTTCGCTTCCTGTCAACTGGTTATCATGACCAGTAACGGTAATACAAAGATATGAAAATTTTGAATTAAAAGTATGAGAAATATTTAAAATATGCAATTTTCTTTGTAACTAGAAATTTAATTTGATGACTTCATACAAATACATACATAGAAGCATACACAAACTTACCATTCCAAATAAAATAATTAAATTTCCAACTGACCTAAGACCTTCTTATTTCTTAATAAACAGTATTTCCGAATGAAACAAATGCTTTCTGTTAGGAATGGAATTTTTCTCCAGTTAAATTTATCATCACATCAGCTGGACTAATTTGAGAAGCTATATTATCAGTTGATCAAATATTAAATATTGCATCGAACAGATCTACTTCACGTTTAGGACTAATTAATTAGACACTGAATTCTCAACCTGGAGGAAATAACCTAAATATATCAGGATTTAAATTTAACTACAGTCGAATTTTTGATATGCAGATTTAACTTGGGATCTGTTCATGTGAATGAGAGCGTAATATGTGCAATGGTTTATATGACGATACCATTTGTTCCTGGGAATCTTGCTGCGATTGTGACTGTTGTGATTGTTGCGAGTGTCGCACCTGATCCATAGATGAATGTTGTCGTCTACTGCAGACAGATTCTTGTAGACTGACAGCGGTGGTGGATGATGCGATAGCAATTCGCGACGATTGTTCGTTATTGTTAGGATGACGATTATGATGATTACGGCACTGTTGACGGTTACTGATATCAGTAGCGATGATAAGCTGCTGTTGCGACGAATGTTGTTGCTGACCAATTATCGGTCTTATAGGTGATGCAGCCATACATGCAGCTGCGGAGGAATGGACTGTTGGATTAATTTCCGATATGATACCGGGAAATGGATTATCGCCAAGTTTCAGACACGTTTTTTTCGAATTCACAGGTATTGCAGGGAATGAATCAGATGTAATAGCGAAGTGGCTGCCACGGTATAATTTACTATCCGATATATTACTGTAAACTGTTGATGATTTACGCTTGTTACTAGTACTTAGGGTGATACCAGCGATATCAGTATTTTTTAGGTTATTACCGGAAAGGAAATTAGCGGCTGCTACAGCAGCTGTAGCGGGAGGTTGAAAATTGGGATACTGCTGGTGGAAATAAGTTGTGGTGGAAATATGTGCGTTAGGATGGTGCAGAAATGCAGCCTGTGCTTCGACTGCTGGTATCAGTGTTGTTGCTGCTGCGTTGTATCCTGAGAGTGGATAAAATGCTGAAGTACTGAGGAAACTTCTGGATTGATTCCTACTATCAAATGTTGCGGTATGTGGAAACAGCGTTGCCGTCGATGCTGCCGGAGCTGATACAATGCAAGACGGTAACGTTTTGATGCGTTGTTACGTTATCACTGTACTTCTGATATTTACGCTGACAAGCGAATTTCCAAGTGATTTCAATTAAGAAATCGAAAGTTTTCTTTCCGAAATTGACGACTGAAACACACTTATGAAGTGGTCTCGTATTTTGATTCGAAAAATTTTCTTTCGAGACAGTAATGGAATAGAAATAATAGATGGCAATAAATCAGTAGAAATAAAGATTAGTCTAAATAGGGAAAAGAATGATAACAATGATAAGAACAGTATGGAATGTTGCGTAAATTGTCAGGACTCGACAAAACGAGACAGAAATTCGAAGACCTGATAACGTGATTTAGGAAAGAAAGAACCAAGCAGTTTATGCAAGACTCGATTAGAGCATATACTGGCTGATAAATGAATAGTAACCTGTGCCAAGCTTGTCTTTCAATCCGTTGCTACTACTGCTGAAGTAATGATATCAGTGATTACAGTAGTAGTAGTAGTAGTAGTAATAGTAGTGGTAGTGGTAGTAGTGACAATATGAAGTGTTTGAGGAAAGTGAAACTTGCGGAAGAAAGGAGTGGATGAGAAAAATTTCGATTTAGTATCAAAGTGGGAGAATGGGAAATAAAATAAAAAGAGAGAAAGAGGAAGATAGAAAGAAATTAAAGCAAAACGAAGATAATAGTAGTTAATATAGCAATAATAAGGCAGTAACAGCAATATTCCCCGAAGAATCCGTCGACGTAACGTGTCCGCCTTCGTTGAATAAGGTGAGAAACGTGATCGGGATGAGTTTGTCCGAGAATTTCCTGTTTGTTTCTTGTCAAAAACCAACCGGCGAAATCTATGAAAATATAAGCAACAATTTACCAGTCAAAAGAGGAAGGAAAAAAGCGAACATTTCACTAAAAAACGTCATTGTATATTGCGAGGGAATATGAAAAGGAAAAACGAAACGAACACTGATTTCCCCTAATTTCTTCTTCCCCTCTCTTCTCTTCTCTTCTCTTCTCTTCTCTTCTCTTCCTTTCCTTTCATCATTTTCCGGTCCTGAATTGCGTCCATTTTGGCCGATTGTAACATCAAATTTTATAATGATGCATCTATAGTTTACTTATTAGTTTAAAAAAGGAAACAAATGATTTCTCAGGTGGTTGGGTTGAAGAAGAAGGAAGGAAGGATGGAAGGAGGGAGGGAGAGAGAGAGAAAGGTAAAGAGAAAATTTTATGGCAACGAAAATTCTCTCCTCTCGCACACACAACACACACACACACACACACACACACACACATACATAGCAATAGCAAACACTTGAGAAAGCTATTTTATTCGTCTTTTAGGATTTTTCTTCTCCTTCTAATTTTCTAACTCTTCTTCCTCTCTCTCTAGAAAGGTTTTCATCGCTTAGCACCATCAGTAATGATGACCTTTGCAGTTTATTAAGATGCATCCATCAGTTGACCTCATTTGCCAAATGCCAGTTTGACTATTTCAAACCAATTCAAGAGATGAGAGATCAGTTATTGCTTGAAATTTTCATTTCCGGAGCGAAATATGCATTCATGACAAACAGCTTATAGATGCAATGACGATGATTAGTCATTTCCTATCGTAAATGTTGCTATTTCGAGTCGAAAAAGTTCAAATTTTCATGCCAAAACATAAAAGACTGACTGTTTCTTATCTGTCAAACTTTCGGGCCAATGTTTTCATTTAGACGGCATTTCCAACAAGTTAAAGCCAATTTCAACATTTATCCTTGATGGATCTTTCGTGCGTGTTTCAAATCAAATAAGAATTTAAAGTTCAGATTAGATGAAAAACGAAAAGAAAGATTCTCAGTTTTAAGAGACTGGTAAAAATTAAAATATTCTATTGCGCCTTTTAAAACTTTTTTGCAAAGTTTGACACAAAGATGACATCATGAATGTCAAATGAGACAGGTGACAAATAGACCATTCTTCCCATCAAGTGAATTTCATTTCATTATTTAGAGGAGTACTTAATGTAATATGTGTGTTGGTTGAGCAAACTGCAATCACTGCTAACATTTTTCCCATTCATTTATTATTCTTCCAGACCGATGTAAACATACGAAAGTCTAAGTTACACTCCAATGATTTAAACCGTACAAAATTGTAATCGGATAAAATTACGCTGCGGAATTATGCTAACGTAAACAATATGTTTGAGTAAACAATTAAATAACTGATTGCATTTGAAGAAATAATGGCACAGTCTAATATATCAGTAAGGAAGACGGGGAAGGAAAGAAATCATCGTGCAGAAAGACTAGCAAGATTCTATTTTTCAAAATTTTAGCCCAAGAAATCTGATGGATCTTATATCATGATAGTAATTTCGTCTCTCTTTCCTCATTTATTCCTTTTTTGTGCAAAGTATTCGAAGAAAAACTAGAAAATCCGAGCCATCAACAAGCCAGCAATCACGGATTTTATCCAAAATGTGAGTGACTCGTGGCAATGTCACATGATGAACGATGATAGCAACGCTATCTATCAAGTGATCAGCTGATGTCTCTGATTCAAATCAGACCCAACTACAAACGAAAGTTTTCAGTCTGGTTGAACACCATGTGATAGGCTGATGTAATTGAATATCTCAAGTGATTCGTCTTTCGACCGTGGAATCTGATGAGGAATCAACAGTATGGCACTGCTATTGATCAGATCATTTTAAGAAGTTCTATGTTCAGTAGATTGCAGGAGATATGCCTGAAGAATCAATCAGTCATTCAATCGATGAGTGCTAACTGTTTGATAAATTCTGATTTTAGTTAGTCCTTAAATTTCAGTCTATATCTCATTAAATAAATCATGAGAAAACGTTATAGACAAGAATAAATTATGGCACAAATCATTCAGATTCCAAACTTTTCGAACTTGGCCAAATAGAGGGTCTTCTTGATTTTATAACAATGGAAAAAGAAGTGTGGAAGGCAGAAATTTTGCATAAAAAAGCGATATCATATCAGTTGAGCAGAGGATAAACAGATTTCCCAAACAAAGATAACAATAGAGGATTTTCTCATTCTAATCTTTGCATGCCTTTTAGAAACAGGTGTTGTCTCTCAGGCTACTATTAAAATGGAGAAGTATTCAGGAAAGACAGAAAGACTGCTTGAACAAGCTGATTCAATCCGGAATTAGATCGTTGAAGTGAAGAAAGTGTGGCATTCGGGTTTCCGATTTAGCGGTAGAGACAAGGTTGACACAATTTGAATTGGAAAATGAAAGGAAAATAAGGGAGAGTTTTAAGAAATTTTTGCCGCAGATAAACTATGTGGTTTTAATTTAGAATGATTTATCAAACAGTTCAGTGCATGCAATGCATTGGACAGCAATTGCAATAATAAAAGGAAAGGTCATTTCTAATGCATAATTTTGTCAAAGTTCAATGCTTTCCTTCTAATATTAACATAATTTTTTAGAATACAAAGTGAAAGATTGCAGTGAACGATAAACGATAAACAGTGGCCGAATATCAATGCAATTGTATTCAGGAAAAAAATAACATCCTTTGGAATAAGGAAAATGAAATTTGACAATGGAAGATAATTTTTATTCGTTTAAAAAATTATTCAGTATTCCTATTTCGGAGGAATAACCGTTGGGAATTTTTCGAGAATAAGAGAAATTAATTTGTAAATAGAGCAAAAGGAAAAGAAATGACGTGACCTTTGAGCTTTCTGAAGTAGGAAAAAGTTAAATATCAAAAATATTTACCATGGAAATAAAAAGTATTCGGCAAAATGCGTTCTCTTGCTGAAAGTAAGAATTATTGATTATATTTCCATTAAAATGAGCACTTAACCAAAATAGTTCAATGAATAGAGAAGAGTGTGTCTCTTTTATTATTGTATATGCATCACCTATAATAATAACGACTGTTTATGGTAATTAAGTGTTTCAACGTAACGTAAGTGTGACGTGCCGATCATTATTTAACTGTTACAGTGTAATGGAGCAGAATGGAGGAAGAAACGATTACGTGTACTGTTATCCTAATTCATTTAATACGTACACTGATATGATTTATGATCAGCAAGGGAAGTTAAAATGATGGTACTAAAAGTTAAATAAATGAACTGTAAAATGTTTGTAAAATGAAAAATAGATTTCATCAATAATGTGCAAGAAATGCTGTTAATTTAAAAAAAAAAAAAAAAAAAAATCGAGTATCACCAAGTGCATAAACCTAATGAGTATGTCAGTATGTCTAGCATCCATTTAAAAATCAGAAATGAAATTTAATTCCAACGAATAAATCAATTCTAGCTTTTTCCTCAAAATCTCAAATCTTTTTTCTTTCAAATTTGCAAAAATTATCAGTTATACTTTGCATCGCTAATTCGTAGTTTCAATAATTTCAAATCAGACGTCTATATCGTCCATCTAACTGGTCAGACTGCCATCTAATTCATTATTTCCGCAACTTTCAATGTTTTTGAGTTAAATGGCTTGAGGATTTCGCCTCTAGAATAACAGATCCATAAATATGTGTCGATCGCTAGAAGTGTAAAATCGAAGATGAGAAGAGAGTTTGGCGTTACTGCCGTCGCAGCAGTACGGGGACATTTCGGCTCATCTAGTGGCTTAACTTCACGACGGCCATTACGATACACTGCTGTGGCAAAGAAAGCCGCTTTCGTTAATTTAAAAATAAGTGCAAAGCATTGTCCGGAAAAGAATCTATTACTAATTCGAAGGGTACAGCAGGCCAGAAATGCTGCTGGGCTCATATGGAAGCAATTACTGCTAGATGACGATCGATCATTCATTTTCAGTGGCCATTTTGCAATGCTTTTTTTTCGCACTCAAACAATTTGTTTAAGAAAAAATTTCGAGAACATTCACTTTCAGACCTACACTGTTAGACCTTCTCACACCTGCAATAAGAAGAGAACTAACTATTTTCACCTCCATTTGTTCAAACTGAAATGTTAACTTTTTTTCTTCCAGAAATTGATTCAAAAGTCTGAACTCATCTGAAATTTATTTATGCAATTATGTTTTTTTCTTTTTTCTTTTTTTTTTTTTGTGCGGACACCTTCCATTGCATTCCGACTGATTTTGACGATATAGCAAGAAAGTATAAATATAATGCAACGAAAAATTGCATTCAGTGATTAATTGAAAAAAAAAAAAAAAACTTTACCCAAGAGTCCTTTTCACGTACACTAAACTCAGTTTGCTAATCCGATGCAAAGACATAAAATCATACTTCTGAATGATTCTAATTCACTTCAGGTTATGATTATCGCTATTACCAACATCTCTATGATCCACGATCAATTTTGCACGAGCACAATTTATGTATAATAAATTTCATTGTTGATTATTGATCAAAAGATGGTTGATATCACTGATGAGAACAGAGATAACACCGTTACCTATTTTATTAGTGTTAAATTAGGATTAATGATATCAGAGGCAAGATGATACCATCAATTTAATCATTATTTATTTGCCTATATAGTGGAAAAATAAATTTCATTGTTCATTGTTGATTAAAGGATGGTTGATATCACTGATAAGAACAAAGATGACATCAATATCTATTTTATGAGTATTAAAAATTAAGATTAATAATATTGGTAACAAGATGATACCATCAATTTAATCATTCATTTACAATGGTGAAAATTCTACAGTAGCATACATGGGAATCAACAAAAGTACATTTAGAAGCAAAGTGAATTTTTCCTTCTCTCGCAAATGTTATTAACTTATTTCGAGAGGTCGTAAACAACTTACCTGGGGAAATCGCAGTAAAATGAAGGTAGAGAGTTGACGTGAATCAATGGAGCAGAGAACTGGCTAAATTACCAAGCAATTAATAGTGCCACTTTTTCTTTTATTAGTTGAATTTTCAATCAATCTGATCGAATAATCATGTGCAAATTTATCAGACAAGAAAAAGATGAATTTCCACAAAAAAGACTTTCAGAACAGAAGAAAGAAGTCTAAAGAGAAAGTAAAACATTGCAATGGATCCGGAAGAGGAGGAATACCAAATCCGGACGCCATACTGTGTGCAGTATAATTGCGAATTCCATGAAATGTTCAATGATTGACAAAGCCAAATTCTCAAAACAATGTTCGTACAAATATCAATCATAACATCAGCGGCCTATTGGTTTGGCGAAATAGTAGTATGATTTCAAAACCGACTGATCAAATTTGACAAGAACATAAAAATGGCATGGGATTCATAGACAACGAAAAGACAGCAAAAATCTATGTGCACTGAAGGACCGGCGACCGATTGCTGGAAAGACTACCGATGGAGTTGTATGATATGATATGATATGATCATGGTCGGAATTTGAACTTGAGTATTTTACTGTGCGTTGTTTGCGAGATATTTCAGATTCAAAATTTCTTTAAACTCACTCCATATCCCATTATTCCAGAAATATTATAAAGCAAGCAACATCTTCCTTTTTTCGATCTATTCATAGCAATTTTCCTACTATCTTAATTTGAACAGTAGTAACACCAAAGCTTAAAGTTCGTGCTATATGATTTCCGGTAGAAAGTTTTTACTTTTTACTTTCAGGATAGAGAATCGCGAAAGAATGATGAAAAGTGAATAGCAGAAATGAAATAGAGAGAGGAAGTTCCAGAAGACAAGTGAGAATAGCGGAGAATCGGCGTCGATGATTGGAATATCTCAGGAAACGTTCGTTACGAAAGTTCATCATCATTACTCCTCACTCTCAGTCTCGATCGCTTTCATCTGTTCGGCCATGTGATATGTAACGGCTCATTAATGAAGTAACTTGAACCTCCATCGAGAAAAAGTGAGGGGAAGGAACTTTGAAAGAGAGACAATCGTCAATGGCACAACCTGCTAGAACACTTTCATTTGCCGATACTATCATCCTGAAATGTAATTAAAATAAGGCTTATTACTGCTACTCATATACTCTCATTTCCAATTATACCACCCAAGGGAGCAGACAAGAGGAAGAGAGGAAAAAACAAAAATATTCCTCTACGCACTCACTGTTTATCAGTTAAGTAAGCTTCATCCATCTTCGGCCTGGCACTTCCACTTAGAATCGCTCACATCGCTTTCCATTTTCCCACTCCTACGAGAATTTTCACGAGCGAGAAGGCTTGAAAAGCATGTCTGATGACAAAATGGATGCCTGATTTCACAATTTTACAGATCTGCTTGAAAAATGAAATTCGTTACAAACATTCAGCAACACATCATCGATCGATAGATGGATGAAATGGCAACCAAACGCATTCAACGACTGATCAAATGGGGCGAAGGGAAAAGTGATGAAAAATGATCATCTATGCATAATTTACACTTCTCGCGATTGAGCATAAACTTCACTAAGCGAAAAATCATACTGAAAAGTAGAAATTGGATAATGTCGAAGCAATTCTCGAATTACTCCGTTTCTGCAATTTCCTTCTTTATCTCTCAGTGAATCCATTACTGAAGAAACAAACAAACATGCAAACATAATTGTCATAATTTTACATATTTTTTAAAATACTTTTGAAAAAATGATGACAGGGAAATGGCCAATTTTTTCCTTAAATTAACAAAATGAAGTTCCTAGAAGCTAGCAAACATTGCAGTGGTAATATTATTGCATTTTAATGTGATCCATTTCTACTGAAATCAGATAATTCGAAAAATCAGACTGAAGCTTCAAACTGTTGAAAGATTCAAATGAATGGCATCTCCTAACATCGTACTGCAGCAGTGTTTCGCAATATTACCACGGATTGCTAATTTTCAGATGAAATATATATTCGAATAATGTTGTGTTGTGGGGAAGGAATGGCAGCAATTATCGGCAGAAGCTCAATTAAGCAAAAGTATGAGAGATGAAGAAGGAATGCAAACGAACATTCAGTCTAGCACAATTATTTGATTACATTTCAGTCCATTTCTAATATATTCATGTGTATGTGCATGTGTCTATAATGAAGCACAGTATGGATGATGACAATTAAAAGCTGAATCATTTCCCAGTCAGCCTGAAATATTTATTTGCTGTCTCGTTTGATACTATCAGACGACATCAATACATTTCTTACTTCTTCCATTCATAGCATCGTCATCGAATTGAATAGCAACATCAAAGGAAAACTGTGAAAGAATGTAACTTCTGCTTCATGATCTTTTCAACAAGAACCGGAATTTCATTACAGGAAAATTTGTGGATCGATTGCTCTCATCAGAAAATTAAGAAATTGATGATAATGTAATAAAGTCGACTCAAGGTTAAGTATATATCAGTAAAAAATTAATGAAAATATTGTAAATTTCCAGAATGAAAATGGTAGAAAGCAAGAATGTAGCTTTGGTTATGGAGATTCATGAAGAGATGGCATTACCGTTATTTCTAATTTTCCGGAAGAATAATATTCCCTCTTTCTGCTCCAATTTTTTTGATTTCTGCATCCTAAATACGTGTAACAGCAGACGTCTCATGATTAGGTCCGGAAAAGTTTTGGACAAAAAGTTTTGAAGTTTGGATGCAATGAAGCGAGCAATATATTTCGGACTGAGAGCTTTTTCCCATTTCTTCGAATCTCTTATAAGAGATTTGAAAAATTATTATTTTAATTCTCGAAAAGTTATAAACGATTACTCACACATTTGATTCTGCTTCTCTCGCGGACTTTATTTTAGATTTCCCAATCAAAACATCTCTATGTACACAATAAGGAATATAAATTAGAGCCTTGCTTGAAAACTATGAGGCTGGCAGTGAAAACAAAAGGCTCACAAAAATTCTGCGTAACGGTTTCAAACCGGAAGACGTCAAAGTCTTAAATTTCATAATGATGCAGTAGAAATGACATATTCCAGTTGGGATCAGAAATTAATCACCATCAGCAGATGCAGACTGTATCGTAAAACAAAAGTTTGTTTGGCCAACCAAAGTCTGGAATGAGATGTCCACTGGTTCAGTGTGTCGCCATATGATGACATCACCAAGATGGTCACCCACGAATGTAATATCAGGAAGCAAATAATCAAGCCATGATGTTTGGGAAGGAATGAATTCTGCTGAACAATCATTCATTTTCCAATTTCAAGGTCTTTTTTAACGACAAAAGAAAGGACGATGAAGAGGGCACCGAGAGAAGAGATAATGTAAAGAATGCGAAAATGTATTGAGCGAGGCGGCATGAATCATCTGGAATTTCAGAAAAGTTCAGACGAGAAAAAACAGAGAAGTGCTGTACCAAGAAGTGCTACTTGAAAAGAGAATAAAGAGTATGATATGGCTGTTTGAGACTTTTTAATGAAGGCTGAATCGTCTCAGAGATGAGAAATTCACCTGCAAAGCCAGTTCTTGCTTCAACTGTCGATACGAAAATGACCTGAATAACTTGACGAGTGACGAGTGGCCTTATATGAACTTGATAACTTGATGGAAACACAAATATTTACTTTTACTAATTTACTAATAAATATCTAAAAACAATAGTTGATTTTTTAAATTAGCAACAATTCCATAATAATTCCATTTGCTTCGCAGTTGAAAGAGTGAGAGAGAAAACCGGATACTAATTTCTTGTTCATGGATAGACGTTTAACACAAAATGTATCGCATCGTCAACAATGAGAAGTTTTGAAGGAAAGAGAAAAGATCATTCATAGACATTGGATGACATTCGACGATGTAACGATTGCTGGACGTTCCTATTAGTAAACAACCCCGTTATTCAACGAGTGGAACACGAATGGCAGCTAGAAACTTGAACAATCTTGTGAATATTTCATCCAAGACTTTTAAGTGTCAAATGGAAACGTTGATGGAGAAAGCCATTGAAATTTAAGTTTTTCATTCATAGAAATTCAATCGCATTTACGCATGCACACAACTTTATATCTCTCATCAAATTCCTTTACTCTGAAGATAAAAAACATATCGCCATTCACTTGAATTTAGCACTGCAATCGGCGTGTCAATTACCCGTCATGACAGAATTCAGTTTTGAACATCCTGACTAACATTCTGATAATATCTGATTAACAGTTACCGTTCATCTCATGCTATTGAAGTGTATGTCAGACGGTAGGAAAATATCGCGAAACTGGAAAAAATGAGTAAGGAGATGAATTCTGATGCATTTTCTGAATGATCTGCGATTGTCACACAAAAAAGTTAAGTTTTCTGCAAGTATTTTGGGCCAAAGAGACACAGAAACTTGCAATATTATTAACTAGATTTTTGAATAGAAAATAGGAAATGAGATAATGACTAGTGAAGGCATGATCTAGCAATTCAGAAAGCTTTTTATGTATATGCATAACAGAATGTGAATGCTTCCAGATGAAAAAATCTATGATAAGCCATGGACCAAAGAACATTTCCAATGAAATAATAATCCCATGATGTCATTCAGGAAATATCTCAAATCACAAGCATCATCATCACAGTTTCCAATCAGCCAAACCCTAGTGAACAAAACTGTTAGAATTGAATTGATCCATCCTTATATTTTATTATCAAATGTCCTTCGTGACACTATTCTTCAATTATATAATTCTTTTTTTAATTAGTCTTCCAGAACAGCTTTAAATTCAATCGTTGATTCGTTTATCTACTCAGCTGTCCTAACAGAATTCAAAACTACAAAAACATTCCTGAAATATTATTCAATAATAATTTCCAGTTTTCCTATTTGACTGTTTAAGTAAGGCTCAGAAAATGGCATCTTTATTTTCTTTGCCAAATACAAAAGAAATCAAATTTGAGAAAAATGGATTCAAATACTGAAAATAAGCAAAAGAAGTGAAAAAGTGGCAAGAGAAAGTTTTTTGAAAGTAAATAAGTCAGATGTGAAATGCAACAAAGCTGAGAGAAGAAGTTAGAGGTTTTAAACGCTCAACATTATATCACATGTTTGCAAGATTTATGAAAGACAGATATCAGATAAAAATATATTATCAAAAGTGTTCGTTATGTGACTTCTCGATGATCACAATGACACGATTTGATTGTTCAAACGAATGCTACATTATTCATCCATTCCCGCAACTCAATTTTCCAACTTTCTTGATTTATTCAACTCTCCGTTGAATATCGCTGCTCCTTTCCCATCTGCGATGAAATGCGTGGTGGAAGTTCTATGGGAAATTGTTGCATCCAATATAATGTTTAACAAAGTATATCAAAATGATTCAGCGCGATAGGAGATTCAGAACTGACGTAAGCCTTCTTCCGAAGTGACACCACGCGTTGTATGAAATTATAATTGCATTATCAGGTTGTAAGCTACTAAACTTGTTCGCTTTCCTGAGAATTAAAATGCTTCTTCAGAAAAAAAAAAAAGAAATGGTAACATTTGTCGATAGATCCCATACAACAATTCATTCTTCCAAGAGCACTTTTATTTTTGAATGTACAAAATTATCACTACAACACAGCAAATGATAACACTTCTACAGCTCGCTACTAGATGTTTCACACTGCACAGATTAACCGTATCTAATCATAAACTCTTATCCCAAGATCTTATGGCACTATTAAATTTTTTAATTTTTGAATGGAATAAGAAAGAAAGAAAGAGAGAGAGGAGAAAATGAAAAGAAATAAAAGTAAAGAAGCTACAATTATGACAGACCATTATCATCAATAACAGATATTATTTTTGCAAAATCGAAAGGATCGAATTTCAGAATCACCTCATTTGAACTTCCACTGAAGCGAAGTTTGTAGATGAATAAAGATGAGTAATTTCTCTTGCAGCTTATATGATTTTATTTTTAATTAATTAATTTCATTTCTTGTTTTCTCATTGACAGAACAACGCAAATGAAGGGAAAGAAGAGCCGAGTACTAACAGACAACTATGATCATATTTAAAATTTTTATTTCTATTCTCATCTGTCTGTTCTTGATATTAATTAAATATCGGCTCGAATGGCTCGATTGTTGCTGCGTCCGCTGTCTCCGACTTCATGCGAAGAGCTTATTTCTAGGGATGGCAAAAGAAAAACAGACCGGAAATGGAGGAAATGAGTACTGAAAATGAATAATTGAACGAATACCTTTTTCCACTTTTTCTTTAAAATGACATCAGTATTTCAAAAGCAATCATTCGTCAAAGACAGAAAGGAAAACATATAAATGAATCGAAAAGAATGAATATCAATCAGTCCAAATTATCCATCGATCATCGAGGATTTTTCAAATTATTACTTCAGAACAAAAAGAAACCAATTAGTAATCCGCAATAATTACTGATTTGAAAGGTTAATGATTCAGTGGAATCGATGATCATCATTACAATAGAGGAAATGATATCCATTACTTATCTGATAAGTTATAACTCTTCTCATTCTGAAAATTTTTAGTTCTCTTAATTATTCCAATTATTATTGTTGAATACTAAAGTAAGAAATTCAGCATTTCCTAACAACTTCAGATTAAAATCATCTGTGCAACGTTTGGAAAGCTAACAATTCATATCGCAACCAAAGGATATCATTTCATATTGCACCACTCTTCCGTTTGCGATACATCGAGAAAGAAAAGGTGAACGGAATATTTTGATGGATATGAAATACGGAATAATGGTAAAAAGCATATTGAGGAATGGAAGTTGAAGCCAGGTGTCGTCATGGGTTGACAAAGGATGGAAGGAAGAAAGAAGAGAGAAAGGAAAAAGGAAGAGAAGGATGAATGGGACACGTTGACAACGGATCAGTATTGCCTTCCTAATGTCACCTATCTCATCTATTATTTACCCCCGTATTATTACTGCTAATGCTTTTGCTTGCCTATCAATGCCTCATTACTACTTCTATTCGTGGCCATATTACCAAGCAGCAGTTTTTATAAATTCCTTTAAATTCATCCCACCGGTTTCACGATGAAAGCACTACTACCTTCCTTCTTATTCAATGAGCCTCAACAGCACTCTTTGGCCTATTAGAGGAAATACTGACGAACAACGATACCGTTATAAAATATTCTTACTTACTTTGCTTGGTTCATCAATTTAAATTTCAAAGAAACTTCGATTAAATAGAATTTGATATTTAACATCCGAGAAATCCATCTCATGGATATTAGTTCAGTCATCAGATGGTAATTATAGTAATACCGAGGACACAGAGTTCAAGAATGATGATCTAGTTATTCTAGAAATCTGGAAAATAATGCCCATAAAACCGAAATATTTTATAATATAAATATAACGAAATGCTGTGTAGGAGTAATTTTTAATATTTCTCAGGCAAATGAATCACTTATCTGTATCTGGGCACAAAGACCTTTATTCTCTCATCTTCCGATTTGCTAAGAGAGCTTACGGGCATCGTGTGAAATGGGGGGATGTTGATTGTCAACAATGCTACAAGGAGTGAAGCTTGTGAGAATTTCCAGTCTTAGTCTCATATTCAATATTTTGATTGATTAATTTGTTGTAAACTCCCGTCTATTATCAAATTTTATAGAAAGAAACTTTCCGGGTCAGCTAGATCAGTGTCTTTAGAGCCTATATCGGCGGCAGGTCAATCCAAATCAAATTTGGGAAACAGCTTTGATGACAGCATAGCGATAATTCAGCCGGAGTGACAGAAGCGGTGGAACGGAGACAGAACGACGTTCATAAAAAGAAATATGACGACGTGGTGAATATTCAGACGACTATTAGTATCTTTCACTGTCTATCATGTATCGTTCTCATCATTGTATAAGCGCGATATTGCGTATAATATCGTATAACCCAATAAAGCCTATTGCTGACCTAGCCTGGTCACAACAGCAAGATCTCCAGTCCAACAAACTACAAACGAAATTACAAAATATCATGTTTTTTCCCCAACACAACTAAAAATTTCTCATGAAATCAAAAATTATTAAAAACTGCTAATATAATCGATATGATCAGCAAACACTGAAATGACATTAATAATCAGTGAATATGAGCTTTATGACATATATCAGCTAACAGAAAGTATGCCGATCGCATCCAGTTACGCTAATCCAACTGCATATCTACCGCCTATATCTGACAACAACCCATTCCGGATCAAGCTAAAAGAAAATAAGTGAAGTACAAATCATTCCAGAGGGATATGGTCAAGCCACAAAACTTTGAAAATGTTCCAAAAGAAGAAGTTTTTTAAAACAATAACAATAATGAGGGCATGGGTTGGTGATGCAAAGACTAACTTATTACTCGCCTTCTCACCATTACCATAGTTACTGGTAGCCTCGAACATTAAGCTAATAAAATAATCAAATGCAAATTGAATATTGGTGTGAGAAGAAATGCATCATATTTGCTCAGAATAGAAGGGAAAGGATTGTCACCCATGAATATATTCCAAATATTGCATCGAAGAGACAACACGACAATACGATGAAAATGGACTGATAACACATTGTGACGCATTCATTACAATCAATTTCATCAACTGACGTAGATTATGATAAGCGAGTAATCATACTGTGATTATCCATTGATGATCATCATTTTTCATTACCCTCAATCCAGGAGTAGATCAGTTATATTTTGATGTGAAGAATTCGTAGAAACGACTATTTTTTCTTTTTCTTTTTTTAACAAAAAATTTTACCAGGAATATAAGAGATGGAGAGAGAATGGAAGACTAGAATGATATTCCAAACTTTTTTTGAAATACTTATTTTTCTGACCTATATTTTTACGATGTTAGCGAAATGTTGATGCTCGGACATGTTCGACATAACATCACATGCGGAGATGTAATACATTAAAATATGAGAAAGATAATCCTAAGATTTACTTGTATCTTCTTAATCTCGAAGAAAATGTCCGTCTGTGCAGCGATAATGAAAATTCATACTAAAATCTTATTCATCTTGGATATAATGAAATTTTAAGAGATTTGAAAATATTCGCTACCAAATGACTTTTCTCTTTCAATTTTGACTCCAGAATCAATCTTTTCTTCCTTTTCATTCTTACTTTAATTAAATTCTTGCTCAGAATTAGTCTAATTTCACCAAGCGGTATCTTAAGTAATGAGAAGGCATGGTCATAATTTATAGCGAAGAATTTTGCGAACGTTCTGAAATGTATCGAGTCCAAAGCAACATAAGGTGGAAGTTCCACGAATAAATGAGTAATTTCCTCCTCATTGATTAAGAGAAATAACTTACCAATAGCCTTTAAAGGATCAGTATCACATCAGATAGTTTATGCACCCATATTTTTCTGTTTTAAAAATTTGCGAATGAAGTAATGTATTTCTGGTTTAAAAGTTCAGACTTCTCATCAAAAAAAAAATGAGTAATCATTGTGGCATAATAGCCATCTAATTTAACATAAAAAAAGGACATGTGACGAAGGGAATTCAACATCAACAAGCATTTCAGCAGATAAAGAAAAATATTGAAGGAAAAAAGAGACAATGGAAATGAAATGGCTAAGCTTCTTGTTTCATTATTACTTTCCTGCTCCTTTTCATTTCTTCCTCTTTCCTTCATCTATCTGAAATCAACGGGCGGGGAATTTTTTTCTAAATTAGTGTCAAGATATCTTTAGTTGTTAAAATCCGACTAGAAATGCTCAAAGTAATAAGTGGAAGTTAAAAGACAAAAATAATAAGTGAAGGTTTTTACTTTAGGAATATCCATTAAGGCTCGTTCCTCACCCTATTATCATCCAGCAGAAAAGCTTTTAGGAGTTTTTATAAAATGGCTCATCAAATCAAATAGCTAAATCTTAAAATTCGACGTTCTTCATCGGTAAGAGTGAAGAAAGTCCTTGTTAATTGAAAATGTTGAAAAGAGATGCAAATGTCCTGTTTGAAAAATGAATTTGAATTTCTTCTCTCTCTTAAAGCCTAAAATAAACGAAAAGCGAAAATCGACCAATCAATATGAAATCACTTTTATGCCATAATAATTTCTTCATTTCGTTCGATCGCTTTTCTTTTCTTGTTTAAAGATAATTAAAAATTTAAATTTGATTTGCAACTATCAAGTGGCAGCTATTTTTGATTGAATCAATATAATTTCATTAACATTTCTCGGAATTTTTGAATTCGCTGGCTAATCTAATCATTATGCGATGTGCTGCTTGCTAATAACATTATGGCTTAACAGATATAGCAATACGCCAAAATAGATTTGCATCATTAAAGAATTCTGTTTAATTCATTTGATGGTTTCTCAGGTTGCATTCAGAATTGTCTGTTTCTTGACATTCTTTTCGGTTTTTATCTAAAATCTTAACACTTCTCAAAATGTGTCCCGTCATATTTTCGCGATGTCATCTTATCACTGCTGTTAGCAAATGGTGACAAAGACTGAAAGGACTGAAAAAGAAGAAAACAGCTAACCTGTATTTGCACCGATGCCATATGGTTGTAACGGATGTTTGTAACGATTGCTACGGTGCACACTTCCACAATTCTCTAATCAATGAGTTGAATTTGAAAAGAAAAAACAGAAAAGAATTTCCTTCTCCTCTTGCCAACAAACAGCCTGCACACTCAATTACGATGAATTCATGGCATGGCCATTTAGCCTCCTAAATGACCGGTTAAGTGATATTTCGAGGATGAAAATACCGCTGTATGAAAGGTGGGAAGATATAATGCCAAGCAACTGTACGTGCAGGTACAAAGCACACATGACAAAATGATCAAGGAAGGATGGGTGACAGGAGGGGATGACAGTCAACGGGACAGAGGTAGAAGAGTGGTAAAACTTCATCTTCCATTACTGCCATCACTGTCACCATCCCATCGAATTCCTACAACCTATACAACTAACTTCTCCCTCTCACCATCGAGCTTCTTGTCTAAACTCCCTGCGATCCCAACGAATCCATCCTTTCTGTTCATCCGGCAACGGGATGACGAAGAATGAAAACTGTGAAAACACTTTTCGTTCGGTGCATTGGTACCGATAATCGGTAACTACCGGTGACATCCTGTTCTTCCTGCCCCATATATATCATCATCATCATCTTTCCTCCAGTCTTTTCTGTCAGTTCCCGTTGGCAGCAGGTAGACTGAGAGGAATGATGTTGCGAACACTTCAGCACCATCCAAAACACACAACAGAAGACTTGAAATTTCTATCTGTCTAATAATATATCATCAGCATTGCCATCAACATTCATTCCATTCCTTTTGCCTCCTCTCGGCCCGCCCCCCGATATTTTCCAGCATTTCTTGCAGCCATTCAAGAGAGAGTATGACAGCGAATTTAAACATTAAACAAAATATTTCGTTCACTTTTTCGAGGATAGTTGTGTCATGCGTAGTTTGAAAAACGATCAGTTTTTATTCCTTCTTTCAGAAGAGAATATCGAAAATTCCAGTAAGCCGAGATATGGTCTCGAGGAATGGCAGACTACCGGAAAGATGATATCTCCGTGCATTGACTACTACAACTTCAGTGCTACGAAAATGGAGCATCACGTTAATGCTGCAACTTCAAATAATTCATCTGTCCTGAATAACTCAGAGCAGTTATCTTAAGTCACTGTAATTACGACGAGACGTACTTCGTTGAATCTCTAATTAGACTCACTCGAACACATAACTTAGAATCGATAAACATCGAATGAAGTCTCACTCGTAAATATGGAGAATGTTCAATGATAGTTAATGCAAAAGAGTGAAAAGTAAATAATCGAGCTAGCACCATTGGCCTGCTATATTTTAAATGAATAAGGCATTATTCAGAAGTAGGCATTTTTTGCTTGAATGATTTCTTCTCTGCACTCAAACTATCCTATTCAATTAGATGGATTAAACAAATTTCCCATCAACTGATATTGCCAAGAATATTTATCTATATTTTTTATTTTTCCTCATAGGCATGAATTTAGTGGAATTAAGCTTTAATTTGCGAAAGAAAACTTTTTTTTTTTAAAAAAAAAAACCTTTCCAAGTAAATTCACGGCTGGTACTACGAAATGACGTAAAAACTATGTTGTCAAACACGAGATATGCATGAAATTCAGTGGTCGAAATGCTCCAGTTTGTTGTGTATCAGTTATCCTTCCCTTCCACTTTTGAATTTATTATTGATCAGATGAGCTGATTAATTATAAGGATTGTTATATCAACTCATACTGTCCTTTTTCCACTGCTATACTCTCCTTGCTTATTTTTCATCCGTTCTCCTCTCCTTTCTTCACTATTGATGAAAATGTCGTTGGCATCAATGGCATCATTTTTCGGCAATTTTGATGTAACGAATATTCGAGAAAAAAGTAATAATAATAATAATAATAATAATTAGGAAGGAGAAAAGGAAGAGAACGCAAAATATTCGCCAAAAATATTCAATCTATAAGAGAGAGAATGAGAAATTCGAAAGCGTTTTTTTTAAATAAATGGAAACGTATAACTAAAACAACGACACTAAATTTGCAATCCATTTCAACTAAATTATAAAAACTGTTTTAGAAAGGAAAATATGCCCATAGCAATTTTTTTTGCATGTCCGGGATAAGATTTTTTGATTGACACTACTGCTAACGATAGTGAAATGTCGAAGAGAAAAAAAAAGAAAAAATAAGTAAGTGATAAGAATGATAATGAAATTGTAAATGGTTCATAATAATAAATTGAATTGAAAACATTGGATTGAAATGTGGATGTTGATTGATTTGAGTGAAAGTGTCTCCGTGAGCTCATCCATCAAGCAGTCAACTTGCATTGAAATATCGGAAGGCATTAGTGGAACGAAATGAATCAATTTCTAATTTGCACAATTTTTAAGCCTAAAACGCTTTTTAACAAGTATCATTTGAAATGCATGCATGGCTTTAGCAGTATCAACAAACCGACAAATAATATCGAAAATATCACTGGGCACATTCAAAAACAGCTTTCTCATTCATGAGTCCTAAATAAACTCGGAAATGGAAAGTGCTAATTTCAGGCCTAATGCTATAAATCTTATGTTCAGCACGCAACATCACATTTATTGACGTGAATTTTCCACCAGGAACAGTATCAGTTCTCGTAGAATGAATTATTTCATTTCAAATCCTTCCAAGAATTCTCCTATCAAGTAAAATACGACAAAATTTTCCAGTTAAAAATTAAGTCTAGATTAATTCTCATTTTTTTAAATATCACTCAATAATTTCCTTGTTCCTATGAAGTTATCATTTGAGATAAAATGGAATTAACCTATACAAAGTTACATGAAATATTACACAAAAAAGTAATCTCTGATGTCGAAGACTGTATAAATTTGCTTCTTATGCATGTAATCTCAACACTTACTTTCGCGAATATTTCGAAAAAAAAAAAAAAAAAAGCCTAATCAGGAAATAAAATGAAGACAATGAAGTCATAATAACATTTTAATGAAGTATTCCTGTATACATAAATTGATGCAATCCAGTAAATTTCAAATGCATCCTATTTTCTCTTCAAAATGAATGCTTTATCAAAAGAAAGCAGACTGAAAACAGAAAAAAGAGAGAAAATGAAGGAGCATCGATCAATTGTGAAAATTTTAATGAAGAGTAAGAATTGTCCAGAATTGAGACTTCAGGGAAAGTAAGTTTACTTATTAGATAGAAAGTCAAACGATTATTTGCTGAAAATTATAATTGGCAAACAGAATTTTCTTCAGTTGAAAAACAAGAAAATATTTCAAAGAGTAGTAATCATTAAAAATTTAAATAAAATTATCAAATGCTCCCTTTTTTTCTGTAATACTTTATATTTTCTAAAGATGAATTTCACTTTTTTTGAAGAAATGAATGTTTCAATGAAAAAATCGAAAACAATTATTCCAATTTTCTTTCTATTCTTTGTAATTTGGCAGTTAAGAAAAGAGAACTTTCTGGTAGAAATAAAGATATGATATTTTGAAACTTTCTTTAATAAGAAATGAACGGTTAGGGAGCAATTTCAAAGATTTTTAGTTTCTATCTTTATTTCGCTTCAATCAGATTTTGTTAGAGAATTCATCTGAAATTAATGAAAAAAACACATTGAGTGGGATTCCGGATGTTTAACAATTATATAACGAAAATGAATGTTACGTGATAAGCCAGATTTTACAGTACTAATTTCACGCTCCTTTTGTCCCATGATTTACTTCTTAAATATTTTTATTAACTGAAACAAATGTACGTATTTAATGGATACTATTCTGCTGTCGCAACAGAACCATTTTATGCACGATAAGTTTGACATTTTCGATGTCACGCTGTCTCAAATATATATCTGAAAATAAGTATCTATAAAGGCAACAAATTGGGCAGAAGAATCAACTTTATACCTAAATTTCAAATTTATACTACAAGTTCATTTCTAACTGACACAAACATTATCACGCTTACGCATTTCTGAAATAGGAAAGCCATGGATTTTGAGAGGAAAGAGAAAATAGTATGATGTAAAATATTAAAAGTATGAATCGGAAGTAAGAATAGGTGGAGATCAACAAAATTCAGTCAAGCTGAAAATGACATAAATAAACGAAGTGATAGTTCCAGAGGATTCAATTTTTAAATTACAAGAAGTGTAGATGTCATTAATACCTGATACCTGGATGAAAGGTACCTGGCTGATAGACAGTTCTTTGGCAAGATTCTCTTTCCAGACACCATTCTTTGTGGCTCGGAGAAGACAAAATGTCTGTGTCATTTGAGTCGTATATGCCGAAGGGAGAAGAAAGCTAGTTGGTGGTTCGAGAGCTGACAAAAAAGCTAATAAAAATGCATTTGGAAGGAAAGGGAAAGTTTGTTGTCCTATCCAACCCTTTCGCTTCAATTTTTGGTTCCATAAAGGGCGGCGGTCGAAGAGCCATCAACCAGATGCTGCCAGCTGCACACAACAATCAATGTACAGTTCTGGGAAATGAAATACCGAATTCTCCTTTATTTCACTTTTTCTATTTTATTTTATTTTCATTTCTCTTTTTTTTTTGCGAAAAATAAACATCGTTTCGAGCGAGCGAAAGGAAAGCATCATTTCTGCCCCCTTCTCTCTCATAATAGTTTATTCGATTTCGAATGTAACTGAAATAAACTGTCATTTACAGTCATCGAGAAAGAGTTCGAAAAGTTATTTGGGGATAAACTCCCGTACTCTAAGCTTTGATGCCATCGCTTGTACATCAAATAATATATGTCATGCAGCATAAATTAATTGGATAGGATGGTTTGATGAGATTGGCAACAAAAGTATGACATTTGCAAACAGTACAAGACCATCATAAAAAGTTATAGGAATAATGTCTTTTAATGCAAGTCAATCAACAGCTTATGCCTAATGTTCGAAATATAACGACATGAAAAAATGATCAGCCAAGATCAATGATCATTTAAATTTCAAATCAATAGCATAATTTTTAGTTTAGATTGATTGGTTCGATTTACTCTATTTGGTCAATAATTGTAGCATGCCAATATCCAATTAGCATAGCATTACTTTCCAGAAAGTACAGGTGTACTGTTACCATCATCACTGCATGGATAATATTAAATATAAGAATGGCTACCGGATACGACCGGAAAATGGTAACTTTATAATTTACTTATTGATATTTTCATCATGATACTGCGACTAAATTATCTTTACTTAGAGCCGGAAATATCAATGAGTGTTGCTAAAACAAATGAAATCAGCGCTAGAACAAAATATTTAAAATGAAAAAATGGTTTACTGAGTGCTTTCGTTGTTCTTTCTCATATTTACATCAAAATGGTTCATTTCCAAAGGTAATTAATTTGATTTTTTGACGAAGCGGAAAAAAATGAACAATCGAAGCAACAATATCATGCTTGAAATTGAGGGATGAAAGTGACATGAGAAAGGGATATGGTGGCTCTGATGTATCTGTCTTTGGAGAAGGTTGAAAAGCTGAATTAGTTTCGAGAGGACACTTCTCCAACATCTATCCAATTACCGAGAAGACTCTCAGGAAGTGACATATGTGAAGGAAGAAAGGACGGATGAATGACGCTAATGCATGGTTGCTCTTGCGTTTAAGAAAAAGTTCACCTTTTCAAAAAGGCATTTCAATTAGAAACTAGAGATAATGAATTGAATTTAAACGATAGACTTTTTATCCTATTGTGTTCCAATCAATGTTTTGCTGAAAATTGAATATTAATGAATGAATTAAGAAAGTTAAGCATTAAAGAGATGATATGTTAAATTGAAAGCAATATAAAAAAGGCCAAATGATAGAGAAAAGAATGAAATGTCTCGATTTAGAGATTAAATTGAACAACGGCCAAAAAAGCGTAAGGATTTGCATCGAATTATTACACATCACCGAACTTGTTGGAATTCCGATACTTGAATCAATTATTTCCTTAACTAAATTATTCACAACTATAATATAATCATAAAACAGTTACTATGATGTTCTGTAACCAGAATTGTAAATTTTTCAGTTGAATTCTGAAAGTTTAGAAAATTTCAGTAATATCTAAAATTTTACTAGTTCCACAAATTCCAGCAATGATAACTAATGATTGGTCGTAGTAGTAAGTATTGTTCCATTCTCGACTACTGTTCATAATCGATAATTCAAATAGATATATCTTTATCCAAGAGCACTTCAATTCCTTATACACAGCAATTAAGTCACCGCCTTTTGCCTGTCCCGAGAAAAATGTCTCAAGACAGTCTTCATTGAACGAAACTTTTAGGGCTCCATTAAATGATAGCATAACAAAAATTTTTAAATGAAAAGATCGCCTCGTCAATCATTAAGCAAATTTATTTTATTTCTTTTGTTCAAAGAATTAATCTTAAGACTAAATTAGTGTACGTATAACATATGCTAAAGATAGACTTTCCTGAAAATAGTAAGTACAATTGGCATCACTGGACTGAATAAATTAAGTTAAGCTAATTGCTCATAGGATTAAAGCTAAAGAAAGATTCATGTAGTTTTACTGCTAATTGCCTACAATTGACAAAAATCAATTTTTAATCAATAAGATGATGGAAATGAAAGAACCTCATTATCATCCTGATCATTGATAAGATTAGAGCCATTGCTACCAACACGAGGACGATGATTCGTTCTTAATTCCTGATGAGTTGAAAATTGACAAAATATTGTCCTGGAATGAAAAAGGACTATTTGTTGAATTTCAAATTTGTGAAAATTTATCGAACAAATCGATTTAGCCCAAAAAATTTTACATCAATCCTCTGCAAATTAATTTGAATTTGAACTTTTTCATTGCATAAATTCAACTTTTTGTCGAATTAATGTTATACCGTATGATAATTTCTTTGGAATTTGGAATTTTAGAAGGTTCAAAACTCTGAAAATGATCAAGATGCATTTTCTTAAACAATAAAACATTGGGAAAAATGGAATGAAATGCTGAGTACCTGTCACGAATAGCTACTGGACATGCTATATTAACAGTTACCAAAGTCTGAGCACTTCGTTCATCCTCGTATTCCACAAATGCCTGAAAGGAAATAGATGAAACGGATTCAGAACGGAAGTGAATATCATTAGAAAGACCAGAAAGATTGCAATAAAAGAAGTTTGTGAAGAATGAACCATAATTTAAAACAACGATCTCCATCTTTATCCATCTCAAACGAATGGAATATACTATTCTGAATTATTCAGTCAGCAAACCTGGTTCCTTCCTTTGAGTAATAAATAATTGACGAGTTTCCCATAAGGCATGCAAAAATGGATCAATTCCAGGTCTGTCATATCGGATGGTATATTCCGAAGGTGTACCACACGTGAAACATGCTGTCCACTGTTACCGCTTGTTGTACTCGTTGATGTTGTAGCAGTCATTGAAGATGGAGTGTCTGCGATAATAATTTATAACGATTATTTTGATTTTTATGATGTAAATTCATCATGGCCAACGGTTATATCATTCTACCAGTGGCCGTGATGAATAGTTTTAGTCTTTCTTCAAACAATAACAAATGAATTTTTCGAATTTTTGATAATTTAATAAATGTAAAATATACTATTTGAAGTCAATGCTTGGCCAAGAAGAGCCGAATTCTGCAACAACTGGGCGCCATTAGCAAATGCAACTGCCGAGAGAAGTTGCTGCTGCAAGGACGGCAATACCATTCCACCAGATGTCGTCAACAGATTCACTGAGCGATCCAATTTAGCCTGAATTCTTTGTCAGCTCATTTCTTCATTTGAAATTTTAATAAATCAAGTACGAATCCTAACACCACAAATCCATACCTATGCCAACCCAACCAGATAGTCATAATTTCCATTTCTGTTAGCAGCAATTGATAAATATTATTGAAAAAAATTCGAAAAATTTTACATACTTTTTTCCAATAACCATAAAATAAACATACTTTTTTGGCTTCGTAATCCAGAGTAAAGCCATGTAAATTTGAAGATAACAAACTTCCGCCACCTGTGGTTCCCGATAGCGGCGTAAACAAATCATTCGGTCCACGCTAGAAAAATTCCAACTGTACCAATCCATCACAACATATTATTTAAGCAAAAATCGATTGATTAAACTAAATGAAAGGTTTATTTCACGCCAACAAACTGAATCCGAGAATAAACGATGCAGATGTTTAAACAGCAACATTGCTTCAATCTAATTTTAAAAATCGAATTCCAGTGTATTTTTATCACCGCAGAGGAGTTCTCGGGAGAGGAAATGGAGTTTTGACAAATAACCGTTTGAAAAAAACGCCATGAAATTTTTTGATAAATAGGACGAAATTTAAGCATTCAATTCAATTCGATCAGTCAAGGACAATTTATTTTTGCTTTGTGTTAATTTTTAAAAAAAAAAAGAATTAAAGAAATGTAAATATAATGAATTGATAAATTTATCATTGAAATTTCACTTCACTCAAAGACTTCGTTACCAAATCTTATCCTTTTTACTGTTAAATATAAGAGATTATCGATAATTTAAAACATTCAGAGTATTGAAATTTGAAAATGAAATTCGACATTTGTTCGTTGCAGAGGTTTTTCGCATCGCTAATGCATATTTTAATTGAAATTACTGCAACAATCAAAACAAAAGAATTAATATATTAATATGATAGCGAAAAAATGGGTGGAAAATAAATTTGAAATCCAAATTTTATCGACAGAGAGCGAAATCAAGAAGTAAAGGAGTGGCGAAGAAGTGAGAGCATGTGGAAAGAGAAAAACTTCGCAAAGCTCAGATTTACCGGACCATCTGCTATTATCTCCCAATGTACAGTCATCGATAATTCTGATTCAAGTCTGCTTCCTTTCATCAATGTTTTGCAGGAGAAACATCTGAGAAAGAAGGAAAAAGCAGTTTGACGAATTAATTTCGTCAGCAGCAACGAATTTCATTCGTATTTCTAAATCTGCAAAGAAAAGTGGCGTTATTGTTGTCATAACTGATGTCACCTTCAACACTGACCGTATCATTCTGCATTCAGTCACATTCTCGAAGAATCGAGAAACTCGTAGCAACGCTAGCCTTCAACGGATTACACGTCGCATATGTCTGCATACACGTAAAGAGAAAGATGAAAAAATGCCGGTGACGATTGAAATATTTTATCGCAAACATGCGAATAGAAAGGTATTAAATGTTGAATCATACAGCGTCGCCTCGTTTCGGCTGAACAAAATGGCTCGATTGCTTTCACGTATTTATTTGATTATGAATGCGATTACAATCACGATTACGATTACGACGACAGTGATTATAGCGATTGTGCTTTCAGTGATAGCAGTTGATGATAAGGATAAGAGAAAGAATGAAATGTCGAGCAGTTTTGACAATTGCGTTTAAAATGTGAGTATTGTGTCCGAGCCATAGACAGTAATGGGACAATGACGAAAATAATGATAATAACTCAGAATTTCGCATTTGATAAGAAAACTATCATAGATACAACTGTCACACAATAATCGCATTCTACGAATGGCTTTTGATTTTTTTGGGCAGCAAAGGAATGATCGAATATGCTGAGAGATTTGGATGAAAGCGTGGTGTGAAAAATATTCTTTCATCTAATAATTCACAAAAGTTCTGAACAAATTCAACTGAAAAATTATCCATTGAAATGATAGTTTGATGACATTTAAGGAGATGAAATTTTTGCAGATAAAAAAAGATAAAGAGAGAGAGAGAGAGGGAAAGAGAGTTAGGAAGAAGATTTCATGCTAATAGTAGTTGTTGGCAAGAAGAATTGAGAGAAGCATAGTTTAAGTGAAATAATTGATAGGAGCGGCCCAGAATTCATGGAGAATCATATCGAATAGCGCCAATTGAAACAGAATAATCGAAGTGAATAAATCTGTTATCACTCGGCATTCCCGATAACCGGATTAGACGAAGGTGGAACTGGAAGATGAAGCAGTTCCGGTCGTAGAATTGTAAAAAGCAAAGGAAATTAGCAAACTTCCCGTAGGAACTTCTTCTTTGGCCAGTTTGATATCCAAAAATGTTCGAATAAATCAATGAGAGGCAACAGATTCAGGAAAAGATAGAATAATTTTATATATAAATGTAACGAAAATTCAAATTTATAAATAATTCCTATTTCGATTTAATTTTTAAAACTGTAATCAAAAATTTTATAAAACTTCGATTACTGAAATTATATAAGCAACAGTTACATTAGAAATATTGCTGATTTTTATTCATAATATCTTACATATGATGAAGCTTATAAAGAAATATGCAACTGACTCGAAATCATTTGCACGAAATCAAAACAAATGGCAATTAGATTTCGATCAAGCAGTAATATTATTAGTACAATTTATCTGTTCTATTGAGATTTTAATGAAACAAAAAAGAAAAAAATTGAGCAGACTTAAGAAGATAACATCTGATCAGTCATGGCGCAGTCTTCGAGAATGAAGCAAGCGCACTTCTGAAACTCACGGTGACATATTTTTCTCACAGAATGAATAGGTGTAATAGTAAAAGTTGCATTCCATGATTACTCAATCATTAAGTGCTAGATCTTAGAGTTAGGTAAGCATTCAGTAAGTTTGCAGCCACTAACATCGGACAATCTCTTCAAATCCTGTGTGGTGTGATTAAAAATATTTCTTTTTCAAGCAAACTTCCGAATGCATGTGTCGCAATCAACCCATGCATTGTTTTTGGCTTTTGATAGATTCGATGGTCGATGGAAAATTGATAATCTAACATATCAAACAAATCAATAATGTATGTTCCGAAGAATGCATCTTTCAGTGCTTCTTCTTCAGGTCAACAGGCTTCTTCAATGAAGAAAGAAAAAAGTAACTGTCTCACCTTTGACATGACCACTAAGTGGGATAGCTGGCTTGGCTTCCTTTTGTTTCGTACTTGGCTTATTTTTCGCAAAATAAGTGGTGAAAAAAGCTCGTAGCAGTAATGATAGAAGAAAAATAAGCAGCACAACAGCGATAGATAACAAAATAATTAGCGTCGGCTTGGCTGCTGGCCAGAGGTGAAAATTGGAATGACTATATCATTCAGGTCAGATCTCGACCCACCGGAATATCTCGGATAGCATGACCTTTTGATAATATTGTAAATGGACAGAAATAATAAAAATTGAAGGTTGTAGCAGACGTAACAGAAGCGGTAGTAATAGCAATGGTTGTTAAAGCGGTGGTAACAATGGTGACACTTCTGGTGACACTGCTAACAGGACAGGAGAATAGTGAAACGGGAGAAGAAGCGATAGCAATTTGCAGTCTTTCTTTCGGTAGAATGAGCACTCTTCTGTTCACATAAGAAATAGCGCTCTTTCCAAGTTTCAGCAATTTGACACTGAAATTTCAAGAATTTTTATGGAAATTAAAGAAAAATTCACTAAAATTGCAATCACCAATTACATGTCAAATCTCTCCGGAAAAAGATTTCCGATGGAAACGTGGAACAATGCATTCAATCGAATGCTACAGCGCTTATCAGCTGTTCACTGGTCGTGTCATCCGGCAGCAGTCAACTTATTTAAGAACCAGGAACATCTTCCAAGTTTATTTAGAACTTCCCGGGAATGTCCTAATTCAGTATCACACCTAACTCAACTGTTTAATCAAGTTACTAACATGTCATGATAAGACTGCATGTGCTTGTAAATGTCGGAATTTCTGTCAGACTAAAATGAATCATGCATTAAAAGAGAAGTGAAGAAAAAAAAATGAATTATTGATTGATATTGAACATTTCTAACTCACATTTAAATTTTAAATTTTCTTTTATCTTCATTCCTCAGAAAACGAAGACCGTTCGCAAAAAATAAGTAATAAAGAAAGAAATACGAACAGCAAAAAGTAGAGAATAAAGTCAGTTAAAATTCGATTTCTGATATCGAATGAGTGAAATGAAAACGAAATCTTCGATAACTCCGAATAAATAATAGAGAAATCAGATGAATCTCTTCACCCGGGAATTCTTTCCTTCTTCTAATGCAACTAATTTCAATTTCTTTTTAGCTTCCCATCAAAGAAACGTTTTGTTTTTGTTTATGCATAATGTGCTGCGCTTTTCATCTTACAGATTCATTTCCAAGAATAATCCAAATGCGCCGTTCCTTTTTAGAACTCGCTTTTCTTCTTTACTCCTACTCCATCAATCAAGAAGTTTAGTGCTATTTCGAATTTTTAAAATGAAAGAGGCGATAAAGAAATTTGCATTTAATCATCATTTCATCGTTTAATGTTCTTTCAATTAGTACGGGAACTTGTTTCCCATTCTTTGTCGAAATTTCGGAAGCATTTCGCGAACAGCTTTTTTCTTCAATAATGTACCAATCAAAAGATCGTTTGTTGATAGATATCGACGAGTCGTAATGATTATATTAAAGCTAATGATAATCAAAAAATGTCAACGCGATAAAAATGACCAAAGATCGTAGTTTCACGCTGATAAACAAAAGATGTAAATGTCATCAGGAATTCAAAATGTTAAATATCGTGTACAACTGGACAATCAAAGGTAAATAATACGGAACAGCGACAGGGTATTGAGATTTTTTCTTTTTTTTTTGAGATAATGTGAACTATGTCGATTGTTTCTGTTCCCATCCAACATAACGATTTTCCCAGATTGCATAAATATGTACTAAAATTGTAGGATTATTCGATGTTGTAATAATTATTGCTGTTATTACTCATACTTTGGCTTATATTGACTTGATAACGATTTAAAGTAGTGTGAAATTCAAGTAATAAGAAGCAGAAGATTTATCATTTTCATACAGTTAATTTTTGACTAATATGAGGCAAATGTATAAAGATGACACCTTCGAACATTGCTGGGACTAATTGGAGTACTGGTATCTTAAGAAAAAAGTTTGTAAAGTTTCTAAATTGCTTGACATAATTTTTTTGTGAAGTTAATTCTAAAGAAATGATAAAGAAAAAAAAAAAAGATGGAAAATGATCTATATTTGCTTGACGATCCTCTATTGATACGATGAAGTAATTATTACTGAAAGATGGGATAAGGAACATACGAGAAGATTGAAGTGGAATTGACAAATGAAAAGATTAAAAAAAAAAAAAAAAATGAAGATGGAGAAGAGAAGCAGATTTGAAGGACTATCCGAACGAGAAGTTGGAATTGGAGTCTCTGTTGACAGCTACCGGTGAGTATAAGCAAATGTCAAATAATCAGTGTCACCAGCACAGAAGCTATTCATTTGTCTTCTGCTTGCTTATACAAATAGAAAATCAAGTAAAGCCAGTTGCTAGGATATTCAATTTATTATTAGCATATCGAAGATCATCTCGAGAAACGATTCTATGTGACACACTGCGAGACAAATCTAAGTGACATTTGAATACAAACTTAGTCTAATATAGAATGATTCCATGTTAGTGTATAATCACTTATGGTTGAATATCCAACAGATTTGCTGAATTCTCAATTCGTCCCTTTTTTCTAGCAATCTAATTCACTTCAAATAATTATTTTCTTTGCATAGAATCGAAATATCTTGATGCTTATCGCTCTGTCATTTTTATGCACTTTCTGGATGGCAACATCCAGGAAATAATCTTCCAATTATTTCGCATTGTTCAACACTTACAGATGATGCATTTCTTCGCACTGCACACAATTTTGAAATGAAACGATCAGCATTTTGAATCTTTCTCTCATCATTTAATTGAGCACGTACACTTTGATTATTGCCAGTATATCATGGACAAATATTATCAAAAAAGAAAAAAGGAAAAAAATTTCATTTTCATTTCGAAATACCGAAAGACTAATTGATTCATTCTGAGAATGGGCAACCTGGTAAAAAATGCTCTCTGCAGCATTTCGCCATTACTATACATCGAGTACCATGCAAGGGTGCTAACAGATAATATCAGGAATCTAATCCTGAAATAAGCGATGATATCCTGAATCAGTACATCACGGAATGAAAAAGGCAGACATAAATCAATCAATACTTATCAATTAATAATGCACGGAAGATCATGGTGCTGTTGATATTTGCAATGTTTGTTCTTTTTTATGAAATGATTAAATGCTCATGGAAATACAGCACCATTCAGGAAAGATAATGAGAACTGCTAATGAATGTATTTCATCCATATACAGTTCACAGTGACAAAAACAAAGCAAATAAAAAGTTTCATTTTTTCGATGAATCATGTAGAAAAAGAAAAAACATAGAAAAGAAGAAATAAGAGATGGAATATTGACAAATTTATTATTTTTAATGCTATTTTGAAGCAAATACTTCACATTATAAATGACAATATTTTTTCAAACATTCTGCAAATAATGAGTCGAATGATAATTATCTTTTCGCTTAATTCTTCAATTTCATATATTTTTTTGGGAAATAAAAGTCGTCATAAATTTGTACTTTTGATTACAATTTCATTTCAGTCGCAAAAGTAAAAGAATGAGTAATTTGTTGTGAAGAAACTTATCACTGCAAAAATTTTTCTAAATAACCGACGAAACTTAAGATTTTTGGTATATGTAATATAGCATGAAATGAAATCGATTTTTACTGGTTCCCATAGCCTATTCGGGATTCTCGACTTGCATTTTAAAATCCCTGCATTCTCATCTTCGGTAGATCTTACTTCTTTCTCTGAAGATTTTCTCATACTTTTCGCGCAAAAAGTTTTAAACAATAATAGAAATAGTAGCCTATAACGGAGAAGCTAGTTTGTGGTACGTAGAAGAATCACGTTATTTTGAAACATTTTGACATGCATCCGACTACTTACTCATAGTTCTTCAAGAATTACTTTGTTTTGAATTTTCGGAAAAAACAAAAAGAATAGATTTGAAGAAAATGAAAAAGAAAAGTTTGAAAAGCATCGGCTAACGCTTTGCTGTATTTTTGGAAATACTTTCGTCGAGCAAATGTAAGTGTTCGCATCGAGATGATTCATTCTTGACATGGAATTTCGAAATTGTTCGTTATAATCAAAGTATTTATTACATTTTAAACAAACAAACTATTTCTTATCTATTCCTATCAACAGGACATGGCGAATCCTTGGCCTGCACTTCCCGTAGGTGTTAAGGTGGCTTGAAATCAGTAGCAGAGCAGAAATATCACTCAACTGAAAAGAAGGAAAAAAAGGAAAACCACACTTATAACTTGCGGCAATTCGCAGTCAATCAATGGATAATCATTTTGATATGATTCACTCCAACTAATAGTAATAATATTGTAGCAAATAAAGAGGCAAAATGAAGAAATTTTTGGTGCAAAATTTTTCACACAAGTTGCATACATTTCTCTCTCTCCTCTTTCTCTCTCTCTCTCTCTCTCTCTTTCCCTCTCTCTGTGAATATATGGGGTTGAGAATAATGCATTGCGTTGTATACTATTATGGAACTATTTAAGCTTTAGGGAAATTTCAGACATAATTGGAAGTTTGGAAAAGCGTTTGGCAAGCAGAATTAGTTCAATTCATAAATTATTCACATCGTTCAAGCGGATGTTTCAGAACCGTCATAAAAGATTTCAATCTTATCCTCCCAATCCTTGAAAAATTTCGACGTGTATTTCTCTCACTAATTAGTTAATTAATAACTAAATGTTTTTTTTTTTTTGACTTACTATGGATAAAATAAAAGTTGGCAAAGTTTCAAAGTACAGTTAAACATATGCCAAAAAGATTAATGGAGAACTGGAATATTCTAGACTCTATTCAAGTCTGCTAAATGAAGATGAAAGAAGTAAGCCGCTTAAAGGTGACCAAATGAAGCACTGAAATGAATCGAAAATAGATGAATTGGAAACAACTCTTCTTTGATTATCTTTTGATGATACTGAAATAATACTCTCGGTATCAGTTACTGTTGGTAGTTGATAGCATTTATATAGATGATAGAATGTGTGCTAAACTCGATAAGTATCAAGTAAGCTCAATTTAGTTGGCAGAATTCAATGAAAATTGGAAATTCCCATAAAAGGCAAAATTATAAGAAATAAATTTCAAGAAATTCGAGACATTTTTTTTTTTTTTGAAGAATAATGTAACGAGAAAAGGCAAAACAAATCAAGCATTTCTTATTAAAAGCTAAATGAGACGAAGGATGGCCTGAAGAGGAGAAGAGAAAAAACTCGTTGTTATGGTGCCATTAAGTCAAGCAAGCTCTAAGTCGTCGGCCAGAAGAGGTATTTTATCGGAAAATACAATGTTTTACATAAAGCTTTGCGTAATTTTTATAATTGGTGCATTGATTTTGCAGCCTTTTCACCTCACTTAACCATTTTATAATTTTTAAGCAAAAAAAAGTTGAACGTTTCTCATTAAGAAACAAATGAGTTGGGAACCAAAATGGTGACAAGTGACAATAATGATAAAAGTTTTGCAATTCATGTTTGAAAGGACAGTTGGAATTGCTGGCACAGAAACAAAGAGAAGAACTGAGAAGGAACCGCTTCGACAGTTTCTGGAATCTTTCAATGCTGCATTTTCAGGGATGCATTTCCTAATAGAAAGCCAAGGAGCAGTATTTCGAAGTGATAATCAGCATGATCAATAATAGGAAAGTTCTTGCTGATATAAGGGAATATTCGGAGATCGGCAAAAGCTAGAGATAGATATTACTTATACTAATACTGTACACAAATTCCAGTCAACAGCAAAAATATTCAATTATTTGGCATACTATGTCTTGTGATGGCAACGTGTTGACATGCAGCATAGGCGGACTAATCGATCATCAAATTAATTTCATGCAATATCGACTCATTGATTAAATTATCGGTAAGCTTATTAGAAATTATATTAAATTGTTTATGACATATATTACTTGTTTCTCATTTTGAATCCTTTCTAAATAAAAACAAACAGATGACCTTTGATTTGCTGAATTTCTAGATTTTTCCGGATCGATGATCGTCCAGTGTTATGTTGATCGTGAAATATATGCTTATGCATCTCATGAATCACATTTTGCATCTCTCGCACAGCTCTAAAATTTGCTATTACTAAATTTCAACATCGCTATTTGACATTTCACTGCGCTTTTTCTGCCGTTAAAAATTTGCATATTTCATTTTCATAGAGAAGATTCTCTCTGAAAAAAGAAGCCTTTCGTCCAGTAAATCATATGTTTTTCATTATAATCACTTTTTATCAAGGAATGAATTGATAAGATCGTTAAGCCACAAGAATTATTTAATTTCATTTTTAACTTTTCTCATATATTTTTTAAAATTTAATAAATTCTAAGACTAGAATTAAGAGGAATGAAAGTCAGATAGAAATAGTGAACACATGTATTTTACTCGTTCCATCTCATTTTATTATCGAATCAATTAAATATTCCAATGGAATGAATAAAAAAATGTGAAAATGGAGTTTTTTTTTTTTTTTTTTTAACAGCTGACATACTTCCACACGCTTGAATACTATTTTTCGCTTAATTTTCTCCGAGAGACTTAATTAATCTTCACCCGAGAAGTTAAGACGATGCAAGCTTTAGCCTTAATAATCATTAATTAAAAAACCTATCGATTTTTCGATACTTTTTTCAATGAGTCCATTGTCCACTTTTCACTGTACTGATTAGCTTATGATTAATAGTAAAAAGATGTTTGCGAATATCTATGTTATTCATTGATCATGTGAAAATACAAATTAATTTCGATTTGTATTTCATCAGGGTCTATCCAAAATAAATACAAAATATATATCATTGATTGTGCGTCATTCGGATATCGCAATGCGATCAGTGACACCAAAGATCGATGTGACAAGCGCTACGAAACAACAAAACTCATCTGGGCTCAAACAAATATCAGATTTTTGTCAAATCAGAAGACGATCCAGTTCATCGGATCTTGCTAAATGATTATTTTATAAAGACTGAATCGAATTCGACCTATTTCCTGCATTATGCAAAATACTTATAAGTGAAAATTTCTGCGACCAAGAATCATTAATTGAACTCAAGGAAAAGGATTGAACTATGGGAAATTGCATTAAATGAAAATGAGAATAGGCTATGAAATTATCTGGACAAATTCCGAATAGCTTTCATCTCTAATCGATGTGGACATTAACAGAATGAAGCCATTATGCTTTGACAGGTCCATTGGTCAATGCTTTCATCTTTAGACTGAAAGAACAGTCTTAATGTCAAGTAAAATGCCTCAACGGATATCTTCTGCTAATTACTGACACGTCTTCATTAATTGAATTTGTTAATTTCGAAGAGTCGAAAGAACTCTTTGAAAGGACTCAGCTTATCGACAGACTAGCTAAACTGTATACAGTTACTTTCATTTTTGAATACTTCACATCTCTCTATCGTTCTAATATATATCAAAATTTTTGATTTCAGCATTAATATGAAAAAAACAAAAAGCTTTAGCAAAATGCTAGCTAACATAAACTTTGAATTTAGTCAAAAATAAAGAATCTAAACTTGAATATGATCAGATCTTAGAGCTAAATATCTTCAAGAACTTAGATTCGAGCAAACATTCAGCACCAGGAGAAATCTTTGTTTATAAATTAAGAAATGGAAATGAAGCTTGAAGAATGGAAGCAAAAATTGATATGATCATGTTTTGCCTAGGCTCGATCAAGTTCAAGCCTGCAGAGAATCGTTTTATGCTAATTAACCAGTCATGATCGCTTCAAAAAACGATGCGGGATTGCTTGTCGCACTCTGTTCCTTCCTGTCCTTCTTCATTTCCTCAACTTTTCAATATAATCAATCTAATCGCTGTTCAATACCAAAATATGAAATGCCAATGTGCGACGAAGATAGAAAGCAATTATATTTGCATGTTTGTGCGCGCGATATCTATTTATATGTGTGATGTTAGCTATGGTTGCAAAATTGAAGCCGCATAGAATAATTCGAACTTAATTAATTTCTGTCTAAAGCAGGTGGATAGACATCCATTATTCACTGCCGTAATTATAAAGTAAAATAACGATGTTGACAGGATTCAAATTTGAATCTTTGTAGTTTCCGCAATTAATTAAGATGGAAATACTGGTTAAAGGTCACATGAATGCTTCACTTCGATTGTTTCAATATATCTATTGTTTGTCGATTAATAACAGCAAACTTCCTTCAATTAAATTCGTCATCTTTCCATCAATGGTATTTTATTACATGGTAGACAGATAAAACGATCGCAGAATAACGCGAAAGTGTGTGACAATTGCAGAAGGCCTTAGTATGAGGCTTTATGACATACTAAGTGAGTGGAATGAAATGAATGATGCATTAAAATGAATTGACAGTTAGCAGGCAATTAAAATAAGGAAAGAAGAAGAAGAAGAAACTTGATTCTCGTAAACAAGCGTAGGAATGCAATATGGAAAGGAATGAAAATGAAGCCTAAAGTTCGGCTAATTGTAAGAATTTCTCGCAAGTCTCAGTTCTAGCGCTCTATCGCTCTTTCCGTTTTTCCTATCACTTTCCATTGAATTCGACAAAAAGGACAATAAACTTCGTTCCTTCCAATCTATCGCTAATAGTCCGAATTTCTCTGGGCACAAAATTTGAATGAGTAACTCTTGAAGAGAGCTTTGCATAGGTGGAAGAAGTACTCAAATGACTGTCCTCTTTCATCAAAAAATTAAATCATGTTATTCACCAATGCGTTGTGCCACATTGCAAGGAAGAATTCTGCTGCAATTCCGGGATTGCTTTATTCTGAAACTGTATTCAGACAGGCTCGAATAAATGGTCCATAAACAGGTAAGTGAGCTATCCTCCCATACAGACTGTCTATAATTCATTTTCAAATATTCATGGAAGTGATTAGGAATGGAAGAGAGAATGATGATAAGATCAGTTTCCTTTGAACAGCCAAGATATGAGTGCTAGAGTGCCTGGTTGATAAAACATTGATTTCCTCTGATTTCATGATATTTTACAGTGATGACAATAACGATAGCGTTGCTTTCTTGAATACTCACCGATAACACAATTTTAAAAACTTTTACGAATAGCAGCATTTTTGGCTAAATTTCTCAGATTTTGATACAGAAACCATTTGCATTGTTTGTTCACTATAGCTCATTATACTGTAGACCAGTAACACTGATAGAAAATTCTTGAGGTGAATAATTCGGAAATTAGGTTTAGACACGTGCGAGATGATTGTCGAGATCAGAAGATAACAGCATTGTCATCGATTCTATGGTTTTTTTTCTTTTATCGCTGTTTCAACTTAATTTCCTGTTTTTCGAAGGCATTCAGATGTGAAATGCAAAATGCATCTTTAATTTTTCAATATATGCATCAACAACTCGCATAGGAAAAGCCAATTGTTGATAATGAAATTAAATGTAATACATTTGGGTTTTTCAGAAAATAATCTCAAAATAGGAATCTCGCATCGTCACAAGTGGAAGAAATCCAGAGTCGCATGAGAATTGATAAGTGTCACATTATCTTGTAACTTAATCTGTTTATCAAGCCCTACTTAGTATCGGAATTTGTGAACATATATCACTAATACTGTGGTCTTTCAGTTTTTGTTTCATTCTCTCAATACTTACCTTTCTTGCACTTCCACTGGATCACGAAATCGCCCAAGTGGATAATGCCATACGAAAAGAAAAGTTGAGCGTCAGAGATGCAAAAAATTATTTGCATAGATTTCGTTTTGCATACAACCATACAAATAAATCAAAATATTTCTTATAATTCCCATAGCTCTCATCAAAAGCTAATTTGAAAAATCTCATCGGAAAGTGCTGAAAAGTTTTAGCAGCTAAGTATTGTCGAAGAGTGGCGGATTAATCAATTTTCTTTCTTAATCTCAAAGAAAAAGATCAACACAGATGATAGAAATGCAAACCAAATCGGAAGCATTGATTTTTGGAATAAGAGTTAATTTAAAAAATTTCTCTTCATTATTTCAGTCAGCAAGGTTTTATACTTCATCTTGAGCTGGTGAAAGATGAGAGCAAATGATTTCGATACAAAAATTTTTTTGAATGGAATCCTTCGTGACATTGAAGATGATAAATGGAATGAAAAAAAGTCAATCGATCTTACAATGTGATAAATAGGAATCTGTAATAAGGAAACGACGAAGCCTTTGGTTTCATTCCAGCAAAAAAGGGATTCAAAAGTTTGCACTTGCAAAGTGACCTCAATTACACGACATTGCGAATATTTTCTTATCAAACAATATCTTCATCGTGAATGATACAGAATTCAGAACTGTTACAGTAAGCAGTTCGGAAAGAAGTGATGTCTCTGCTCATTTCTTCTTCTGTAGTTCCAGTTATCGAATTTGTCGGAATAGTATGTTTTCAGGAATGAAATGAGAAAAGTCGAAAGAATCATGCCGAAATTGTTTTGCTCTTTCAAATCGTTACAGGATGTCAATTATGTGGTGCATTCTAATATATGCCTGTATAATCATTCGTTTTTTTGTTTAGAAGGAGCAGTTAAAGTTTTTCTTTTCAATTTAGCAGATTGCAGTTGCATGTCTTGCTGGAAATTGCACGTTTGAAATCGATAAAAGTAACGAAAAAAAATTTTTTTTTCTCAAAACTAATTCATGGAATTATATTGCTTTAATTGATGCATTTGATAAGAAATTGGGAGTAAAAGATTGTCTTGTCATTTCTTTACCCGCTTTTCCTAAACGGGAAATAATGAATGCATGTGAAAACCAAGTAAATGAGTTTTCTTGTTAGAATATTTCCTGATAAAATCAATGCTCAACAGGTGCGAGCTCATACATACTAGACTGTATATCTTAATTTTTTTTTTTTTAAATATTCTTATTTTCTTGCAATTTGATAAATTGCAATACGCTTGGTGGAATGCACAGAAAACGATGCATTCAGAATGCCGCAATTTCAGGTTATGGCATTTGGGCCTTTTTCGCATAGCCTGCTCCCGGTGAATACGGAAGGCAGGTGTGGCCAATGAATTTAGTTTGCTCACGAAGGCTTGGACAAATAATTCAGTCTGCTCACTTCCTTTTATCTTTCACAGATGTGACAGGTAGCAATCGGTGAGAAGTTGCGAAGTTATGTGAGGAGTAACAACAGAGATTTACATTTTCATTTTATTGATAGATACAGATAATGACATTGTATTTTATGCAATAAATGATTATCGATTGTCGGTAAAACCGAAATATTTTTTGGGATGTCAACATTCTCAAAAAAACATTGTAGTATAGAAGCATCTTTGTACATCCAAGTTTGACTTTTACGTTATAATTAACATATTGTAAATTGTGTTGCGCTATGGTGACATGGAGTAATTTATCTCTCTTTGAGCTATAAGCTAATATATTGTAAATTGTAGTAGGGTTCACATGTAGTACAATTTCACTATAAAAAAAGGTTCCTATCTGCAGGAGCTATTCTTTTGAATCAAGTCCTTTGTTCTGATCGATCAGGACATTCAGTCTTCTGCTCTGATCGGTCAGGAGATCCAATTCTTGCTCAATTTTTACTTTCCCGACATCGTTATTTGTTTTTTAGGGCCAACTTTTTAAAGTTCTAAATGTTTATGAAACGATGCATTTCGTCAATTATTTTAGCAATAAAATAAGCTACAATATACATTCCAACAGTAAAGACAACTATTTTGTGCCAGAAAAAAGATGTGACAATTCATTTCAAGAACTTTCGTTATGGTCATATCAGTTAATTTATTGGCTCAAAGTAGCGAAGAAATAATCTTAATTCTATAATTATGAAAGTATCCACAACTATATTCTTTTTCATTTTGCTTTTATATAATGAAAGTATTCAACGACAGAATAAACAGCTCTTCTTTGAATTCTTTAGAAAAAGTATTACAATCTATACACACATATGCACACGTACACATACAGGAAAAATATAAAATATAGTATTTAAGAGGATTTTGAAAACACTCATAGATTCCGAAAATCTGGCAGAAATTACAAATATATAATCAAGAATTCCTGAAAAGAGAAATTCTTCATTTTATTATATTCAATCTTTTTTTTCGAGCAGCCAAATCAGATTTACATCAAATGTCCAGCATTCGACTGAAATTATGATTTTGCTGGAAATTTCACTTTATTATCTCTTCATTTGCTCAATATTTTATTTTGCGTCAAAAAAAAAAATCGCACAAATGTAGCAATCAAAATAGTCATTTCATGAACTAACTCATAGTATTGGTTATCGAATTCAAATACTAAAATCGATTGCGAGAATTTATAATGACAAAGTTGATCTTCTTATCGCTCTTTAAATTAATGAATTATATCTTCTGCAACATACCGTATTTTTTGCAAATTCAAATATAAAATATTTCATCTCTTCGCTAGTTATAATGTAAACTGAAGCATTCAAATCGGAATCTGTGCTTATTTCGATGGGAAAGAAGTCACTCAATGAATTTGGCGATCAATCGGGAATCAATAAATTAATCGATCGCATGATATTTCCGTGATTTCATTTCTCACTTAGCTAGGCAGTCTTCAGTCGGCACTTCTTAAACAGTGTAGAAAGACAGTTCCAGTATTTTCGTCAATAAGTTCATTGTTTGGATGCTTCGTTATCCACATTGAAATCAGTCCTTTGAGTTCTGAAGTAATGAGGAAAACGGCATTGTATCATTTCCAAATTTCTGGTTGAAACTCGAAAATTGTGACATTTCCCAAAAATTCCTGCATATTTTTACGGAGAGATTATTAAATATTCTGACAAACCTCACATAGCTAGGATTTCCAGTCATATTGTGAGTTGTTCTGATTCTCAATTCGATAGACATCGAAGTTTCTTCCTGTTAATCATTGAACAATCTTATCAGCACACGTAGAGATGAAACTTATATTGATTTTAAATTCTGCTGCCAAAGTCGTTGAAAAATTTCAAAAGACCACTGCAACTGCTATTAAAATAGGAGGCTAAAAGAATAAAAGCAAGAAAAATAACATGCGTTAATTCAATCAAAAGCTTTTCATTCGGAATTCGATGATAGCTGAAGCGAACCACGCCTTCTTTGTACGGTTTCAGTCGATAGATGGATGGGTAGATGAATCGAAAGATAGATTGATAGATGGATCGATAGATAGATGGATAGATGGATAGATGGATCGATAGATAGATGGATCGATGGGTAGATGAAAACATGTTATACATAATACTTTTATGCAAAATAATTTCGACAATCATATTTGTGTTATTTTTCATTCAATATGTATTACATATATTGTATTTGCATTTAAAAATATTGGAAGAGTGAGAGAGTTAAAAAGGGAAAGATTAGTCTTCTGGATGAGAGAGTCATTCTACGAAAAGATAATGAGAAAAAAAAAATATGCAAATAATTTTGCATATTTTTAAAGTTTCTCATCACAGTTCTTACAGTGATCATTCACTCGAGGCTTTGGTTCGGGCGAGATTGGATTTCCGCTTCTTTTCAATTTATAAAATTTGTTCAATTCGTCGAAAAATTGAATGGCAGTTTCTTGATCAGTGAAAGTGAAAACTTTGTCCAGCGATATTGATCAAAATAAGGATAGTATTCGAAGAATATTTCACTTCCTTTCATATTTCGACTTAAATTTGAAAAACAGAGTGTATTCAGTACTTCATTTAGCCTTCAATATCCATTCTCAAGGAACACACATGACAGGCGATAAATATGTGTAATTTCTAACAAAAATCAAGATGAAAATATGATTCCAATATTTTGCAAAGAACTGAGCTTGACTTTTGCGGTGACGCAAATTCTAATACAAGGAAAACTTCGAGAATAGCTAACATTCAACTGCATCGATATGGTCGATTTTTGGAAGTGCTTTTGAAGATTGATTTTGCCACCTCCAAATCTTTCAAAAGTTAACTTCTTCGTTGCCCTACGATATTGCTATTAGCAGTTGAGAATGAGTTACGAACGAATTTCATCAAACAATGCTCTCTTCTTCCCTACTCTGTCCAGAAATGTGTCACCAAATATGTCTGCAGAAATTTGGCGACGGAATTTGAACAGAATAGTGCAGGCAGGAGTGAGAACTGCTTGCCTAAAAAATGGGCATTGATGGATTCGATGTCATCTGTCTCTTAGCATTCCTTACTTTGCACGGGATGCAAGATTGAGGACACATTGAAGAGCAATATTCTGCTTCCGACTGCATCGCGAAATAGTCTTCTTGCATGTGTCGCACATCGTGTTTAAAGTTTCAAGCAAGCACTCACAGCCTTTTCAAATATTGCAAGTTAATATTGCGTGATGGAAGCGAGCAGATCTGGATTAGAATGTACTGATAACGAGTACTTATTATTCGCTGGCTGTCAAGCGAGGAAAGAGACATTTGTGGTTGAAAAGTTTTTAATTTATTTTAAGTTTTTTCTAGAAACTAGTTCATTCAACGAACTCTCCAGTTTCCTAGTGCTATTTTTCTCTCTTTATCAATGATATAAAAGAAGTTTAATTGTTAAAATGATCAGTAGAGATGGAATGTAAGCAATACTGAATGTTTCCTCCACATTGTTTCTTCCAGGATAGATAGTTTCAATGAATGTTATGTGTCGCAGTATTATGTCTTCTGCTGTATTTTATGGCTAGCTAATTTAATCATGAAAAATTGGCGCTACTGATAACAACTGCATTTGAATTAGCATGAACCTGTGATATAATTTAAATCAATATTTAAATTCGATTTCGACAACTTCTAAGCACTAATTTATCTTTTTTTTTTTCAAATTTTAAAGTGATTTCTCAATTTTTTGCTATCAATTATTATTTATTGTTTTGCAGTATAGTAATAGGATAGAACAGAATCACTTTTGTTGAAAAAAGCTAATAGTGAGAAACGGTATACAATCGATTTTGTCAAAAAATATTTATACTATGTGATCCAAAGCACTTCGATCAATTTTATCGCAGGTATATTTTCATTCTTTCACCATTTGGTTTGTTTAAAGTATCCTTTATCACTCTGTGACAAATTATCGATTTTTATAACTTCACTTTTTCTTACTTAGCTCAGTTTCAAACTACTGGATAGTAAATCATAGGATTTGGCCTCTATTTCTAATCTTAATTTAGCACATCGTACAAATAAATAGCAACCAAGACATCCTTTAAGAAAAATGGCAGGGATGACTCTGTTTTTTCAAATTTTCATTTTCATTTTAACTTCTCATGAGTGAATTCCTGCCAGTTAACAATTTATCCATCTTTGATTTATTCCGATGGCAAATTTATGGCCTACTCATATCCTCCTAATCTTTATTCATTATTTCATTCTCACCTTATCCTAGTTTTAACCAAACATTCATCATCCGCTGTTTTTTTTCTCTTCACTTCAAGAAGTCATAGTAATCCATTAACTAGTGCCCCTTGTTTTTCGTTTTCAATGTTTCAATTTCAAATCTTTCAAATAACACAAAATTCAGAAGTCAATATTTGAATACTTATCGGAGACATTTGTCAGTTAACTTAACATGTAACTAACACCAGTGGCGAAGTTTTACTATAATGTTTCACTAATCAGAGATATTGAATCGATTCGTTGCAGGGATTCATTGCTGTTTACATTCGTTGATTTCGACTACTTTTCATCAAATATCTTTTGCGATAAAATATTATTCCTCAGTTCCAGCATTCTACTATCTCGACTGTTTTTCAATCATTCTATTAGCGATGCATGCAATTCAATTCATATTTTTTAGCTACTTTTTATGAGTAAATTTGTTACATTCCATATCTGTTTTTCATTAAATTTGATGAAATTTTAATTCTTCGGTTTCAATGACTTTTATACCGGTAAGATCAATGATTAGGCGGTGCTTCACAACAAATCCAAAACGAACAATTATTGATGGTAAGTATGATCTATTAAATTATCTTTCGAACTAGAGTGCCTGATTCACTAAATGATAGCAAATTTAGTTCACGAAGATTGAATGGTTAAATTATCCAAGTATGAGGTGAAACGTTATGATGAAAAAGATTACCTAAAGCAAGTGCTTTCAAATGATTGTCAAGATTATGCACTGATTAATCAGAAATTTGTCAAATCGACCGAGAATCATACTTTACTAATTTATACATTGAGCCTGCTTAGATTCAGATCTACCATTGTGGTTGCTGGAACAACTCGTACAAACTTTTCATATTGTTCCTGGCCTATCCATCTTCAGTCCCAACTTCCCACCACCATCCTCCATCATGAATATGCAGAATTGGCTTGGAAGTTACAAAGAAATAGACTGCATTTCTCATAGATGTCATTCGTTGATGCATAATATTCATTACGAGAAGTCCTTGTTTCTCATATGATTGTGATAATGACAGTCAGAATGTTCCTTGACGTACGATATCCTTCATCAGCTGTACTTCCATCGATTCACTCCTTCGGTCTTCCAAACTAATTCAATTTGCAATTTCCCGCTTTTCATGATTTCATGCTTCTGCTACATTTAAACACAGATAAAGTCACTGACCACTCTTGTAGTTCAGGAAGCTCTGGAACAACACATATCAGTCATTAAAAAAAACGATCCAACGACATGGTAAGTGTTGATATTAATGTATAAAATTTTGTATTAATAATAGAAGTCTGAATGCAGAATAATTATATGGATATTATTGTTTTTCTTGTCATTATTTCGGACTTTTCTTTCTTACTCTTTCGACTCCAGCCTTCATAAATCTCCAGCTGATCATTGGATCTCCCTTTGATCTCAAAAACTGGATGATGTGTAGACATGTTCCGAAGAGACTGTATTGCTAGAAAATGTACAAATAATCTCATTAAATTAAATCATATTTCAAAAATAAAGTATAGTAGAGGGAAGAAATTCCAAAACCGAATGATGAATGACAGCCGTGATCAGGTATTGATACCGCTGAGCTTAAAAAGTTCGAATAAGAGATTTTATACTAAATACATCAATTTGCATAATCGTATACGTTTTGGCATGCTTCTCGAAGATCTTGACACATTTGCCGGTTTGTTTTTGTCTTTTCATTAGATTGTGATTATTACTAATTTGATTTATTATAATTTTTGGAGTGTTTTATTAATTAGTTAAAAAAACATTTATCTCATTTATATTTTGCAAATTATTTCCGATCTTTGAAGATTGAAATCTTTCATTTTTAAGTTATTTTTGAGTAAGATTTTTGGTATAAAAAAAAGTTCATTCGATGTCCAGCAATATTCCATAGTTCTAACCTGAAATTTCAGTTTGGTTAGCTTATCGACACAATCAAGGAGAAATACCGCTTCAAAATCCGGAGGGCTTGGAACCGGTAACATTCGTCACGGCATGTGTTGATCATATCAGTAATTTGCACTTTATATTTATGACTTTTGATTCATTGTAAGACTAAGCGTTTTAATAGCAATTCTTATTTTGCTGGGACATAGCTAACAATGTGTGAACTTTATTTTTCAAAGTTTAAAAACTTTTTATGTGATAGGAATGGATGATCAGTATAATATTGTGCTTGATGAGGATATTTTTATGGATGGTTTCGTCAGTTGGGTAGGCAAATCCAGTCTTGAAATTTCAATGCAACTCACTCAAAAAAGTGTACGTTTCAAATATGGATTTAAAACTTCACTTCTGCATTTTGGGATACATTCCGAAATTGCTGAAAATGAATTTTACTGTTTTTAATTATGAAGGTTCGATCCGAATAAATTCCTTAACCCTCATTTGAAGCGAAAATTAAAGTTATTGATCATGTTTCAGAAGGGTATAATGAACAAATTCTTGCAAACAAAGTTTGTGATTGTTGCGAGAGACTTGGAAGGTAAACGATCGCTAATCAATGTTCCACTGATAGTCACAAATGCAGAAGAAGAAGCGATTTTTAATGAAGGAAAAGGTATTCACTTCACATCTGTACTTTTTTTTTCTTGAAATTTGAATAATATTAATAAAATAGGGAAATAAATGTACATAAATATACTTATAACTTGTATATAACCTTTCTGATCTCTTTCTCTCTCTCTCTCCTGCATTAATCTTCGGATACCGTGAAACATCGGGCAATAGATCGGAGATCAGTGATGAAGTATTGCAGTAGAAAAATTGCATGCGAACATGAAATTCGAACTTTGGGAATTAGATCTCTTAATCAAGAAAATTTTTTTCTTTCTTTCTTTCTTTCTCTTCTTTCCCGAATTATATTTTTTTAATATACGGATTGTATACTTTTTTAAAATACAATTGTTAACCTTATGCTTCTTGACTGTGGAACGTTTCAGAAGGTCAGAGATTACGCAAATTAAATGAAGAACGTTCGCTTATGAAAATACCACCTAATGAAGACGAAATCAAATTGTTACACGATATTTTCAAGAAAATCATTCAGTCAGGGTGAGGACCTTCGTGAAAGAATTCAGTAGGCTGCATGCTTCATGCTTCAAACCATTTGTTATTTCATCAATTTAAGAAAAAAAATCCTTTATATTGCTGCTTTTTATCGGCAAGCTTTAAGTTGATAAGGAATTATAGTCATTTATTAATTAGCAATACAATCTATAATAGAATTGAGAATATGGATTGTTTCGATCCAGCAGTTAGAGTTTCATGATCCATAGCTCAATGGCTGTTTTATGCTTATATTTTTCAGGTTTATAATTCAAATTCAAAATATTTCCAACTTAATTGAATATTTTTCTTTACTGAAACTCATTCTTTTAAACGAAAAACTGTCGAAGAGTTTTTTTAGAAGTCAAAAAAATCATAATCGAATTTTGCCACCCAATCATGCATGGATTCATGACGCTCGTCTTAGTGATACCATTATTTGTTATCCTATAAAACGAAATATATATGGGAAGATATTTGGTGGCTTCCTGATGCGAAAAGCTATGGAACTAGGTTGGTCGAATGCATCTTTGTTCAGGTATTGTTCCCATGTTGACAAGTTTTATTTTTCACGTTTCACGTTTGCAAATTCAGCTTCTTTCGCTCGCGGTTGATTTGTGGATTCTGTTTCTGTTGATTCTGCTAATCACTTGTAATTATTCAATACACTTACATACATACAGATTAATACGTATTTCAGCGGAAATCGTTGCCGCTTATGTGGCGTGGCTGACATTATGTTTCGCAAAAGCGTAGATGTGGGCTCAATTCTTGTTCTTTCAAGCCAGGTCATTTCAATAAACATTCTTTGCCTTCTTTCAATTTTCCTCTGAATTAGGACACGTGCAAAAAAATAGTAAATTCAATTTTTTACGCTTTCCAGTATTGTATATGCAATATTTTGATCAGAATGTCATAGAATTTGCGAAAAAAGAAGATCGTTCATCGGAATCCTTCCAAATTCCTACCAATCATTTTTCCTCTTCGTTTTTTGCCCAATTTTTTCTTAGCCTCATTTCACGAAGGCTTCCAAATCTGACTACACATAAACAGACAGGACAATATTCATATTTCATAATGCAAGATTTGAAAATTACTGCATGCGAAACAATTGCGCTGTGACATTCGTATCACCAGAACTATCAGTAGCATCAACCTTCGAATGTTATGGCTCGTTGAATTTACTCTCAAAGTTATGCCTAACGTCCATGTATTTTCCTACATGCAATTATCCGAATCCGACTGAAACGTTTACTGACTGCTTGTTTAAGCTCTTCAAAAAGACCAATTTGGAATGTGCAGCGAATAAGTATGATCATCTACTAATCTCCTTATGTTCAAGCAAGTCTATTATCAACAAAACATTCAGCAATAATTTGAACAATTCGAATTTCCATGACAAATTTTAGAAATCCAAACAATTTCTTAAACTTTTCCTAAACTTATTATGTTAAGATATCCAAAACAGCAGCTTATTTTTAATAAATTCAATTATCGTAAGCCGGATCCGGCATCCGGATGCCGGAATAATGAATCCATCCATTGACAGGTGTGATCTCAGCCAAACGTTTTTCCAGTTAGATTTTACCATCCGAAAGTATTTTCTTCTATGTTTTGATACTATTTAATTATTGCCATCCTATATCTTGACAGCACATAAGTCAAATTTTAATGAAAAATTGAAAGTTAAAGATTTGTCGCTTGATTTATCTTCAGCAATGAAATGATAAGCAATGTCATTTCTTTCATTACCCCCAGTAATTACAAGTAATCGTATATTCTCGAAAAATATACTGGAAATTGATTTAGAATCGGAAGACCTAAAATTGCTCATTTAATATCACTGCATACTTGATAGACAGCTCAATCAAACAGAACATTCGTTTTTTTCTTCTCTCATAATAATTTTATTGCATCAAATTATTTTTAATATATTTTATACTAAAAAGATTTAATCGTCAGTGATGAGATGCATAATGCGACGTAAATGATTACAGGTATGCTACAGTACTGATCACTACATGCAACTTATTATTGATGCCGAAGTTTTGGATCTCATGACTAGAAACCGCGAAGTAATGTTTACAATAAATTAAACAATCAACTGAAAAATGTGGTGCAGTTATTTGATGAAATAGGGTACACGGATGACATGTTACAACGTTCGGACATTTTCGCTTTTTCATTTTGTTAGAAATTTCATGTCATTTTTACATTGGAAATGGAAATTACAAAAAAAATTGGAAATTAGATAGGCTCTCCTCTCTAAATCATTCTTTATTAAAGGTAAGTCTTAAAGAAATATGCAATCAGTTACGGATATATGCAGATGGAAACACTAAAGACATCGAACTTTTTCACATTGATTTTTGAGCTAAACAAGAAAAATACACAAAAATTTATTGCGCCATAGTCCACTCATCCAGAATACACTTTCATATTCAATTTTTAATTTATTTCAATTCAATCATTGTAAATTTCAGTTAACAAACACATTTTATCTAACATTTCAATCGGATCGTACCGTACCAATTGTCATACCGTATTCATACTCGGGTATGTGCATCTCAGATTTTGTTAATTCTTTTTTCAAAAACAATGCATGGAAGAACGGGTAGTAAATTATTTGCTTTCCTAAAATCTGATCAGCATCTCTTGATCATCCTCTTCAAGAAGATTTTAGTCTTCAGAAATATTCACGGAGCCTTCTGATCATTCCCTACAAGTACTTCTATTCCGAAGAAATCTCAAACATATATATAACACAGAGGAACAATCATCTTGAACTGAGATAATGATTCTCATATATGATAGATAACTTCTAAGATAAATTTGATTTCAAGAACTAAACTTCGTTTCGCATTTAGAAGGAATGCTTTACTTGGATGCAAAGCGACATTTCAGTGGATTTCTTGCACGCCATCACAAAAAAATTCAATAATTTGATCTTTTCTCGAGAAGATTGCAGCAAATGTGCAATGTGATGTGTGTGTCCAAAGACTGCATGCTCTTAGAAGGAGTAGTATTTCATAAGTTATTTTAAAAAGTTTCATTACTAACTTTGTTCTCATCTTAAAAAAAAAACTTTATTCCACATATTATGTGTTTTTACTCACAAGTTTACTTATTTAAGATATTAAATTAATTGGAAATTCTTGATAACTGTTGTAGAAGAATTGTTCTTCAATGTTTGTATCATAAAATGGAACATAAGTGAAGATTAAAAAATTAATATTTCAATTTTCTAGCGTATCGCAATTCGATAAATTTATAAAATTGTTAATGCTTAGTAATTCAAACAATGACCAATTAATATCAGAGTCGATCACTTATATACTTACCAAATGCCTTTCGTTGATCAATTCATGCCGTATTGGCCAAGTTTTCTGCCACTTCTTGTTCGTGAAATTATAGGTCCAAAAATACAGGTCACTCACAAATTGCTAAAATTGAATTAAATAGATTTCGACAGCTTTTGACAATATGAACAGATTATACTTCCTTTTATTTCGCCAATGATAAGCAAAACTGTCATCGGTTAAAAGGAAAATTTCAAAAGATAACTGAAAAATTTACTTCATTTCACTTTCATCAAAATGCTTGATTCTATCCCATCGAAACTTGCTGCTTCAAATGTCACCTTCCTTAATATTTTCTACCAATTTTTCGTTCAGTTGAGCTTTATTTGCCATGTTTATCTTAATTCTATCCTCAACTTAATAGTCAGCAATTACTGTTCGAATTCTTCCTGCAAAAATTTCGAGTGAAAATTAGATTTCGTCAGTTTACACTCCAAAGTTCAACCAATTGCACCTTATGAATGTTTAGGCAACACTTCGAAAAAACGACACAATTGTGCGAAAATTGACATTATCAGAAATTTGATCGTTTTTTGATTTCGTTGATGAAGAAATCAACTGGAAATTGATGATTAAGTAAACATACTGACCGCATTCAAGGAATCAATAATTGATTGTTCCATAGTAAGCAGTAATTCATCAGAATCATTCTCTCAGAAATTATCTATCATTCTACGATGAAGAATACAAGAAAACCGTAGGCTATTTGGATAGAAAACTATTTTAATCAAATAACTTCGAGAACTTTTCTCATTCATCTGAGAAAAAGAAGAATGAATGAATGAAATTTCAATTCATCAATATTTTTCTGAGGACCGAATCAGTCGATCGCCATCCATCCCCAAACTTCTTGATAAAACTGACTTTCAAGCCCAACTCTTATTCAAATAACGAAGTTGCTTAAAATGAGATCATCGATTTAACTTTGATCAAAATTAGTACTGTACTTTGAAAAGGAACGATATGAAATACGAATTAGATATCACAAATGAATAATATCGCGCGGAAGTTTGAAATTCGCGTAAACGTTTTTGCTTAATCAATCCCCAAAAATTTGATCGCAGCAAAGAATTCGTTAATTCCGACAAATGCGACATGCCAATTGTCACATCATCGATGATACTACTCTGGAACATTAAGGCAATTTTTAATCAATCTCATGAATGAAATCAATGAAATGATTCCTGAATGGAACAGAGCATTTACTTGGGCTCTTCTCATTTTTCCGGAATAAGCCCTCGGTACCAACGACGGTGCTACCCGTTAGTCCGGTCCGGAAATTCATCATCTCAGCTGGCATATTAAGTACTTTTTATGCGCTTTTTTTCATCAGAAGGTAGAGGTGCGGGGGAGCGAGGATAGGAGAAAGGAACGAGATGAGAGAGAGGTGCGGGGGAGCGGAGATGGGGGAAAGGAACAAGAGAAGAGAAAGTAGACTCTTCTATCGATTGCTCTCTTTTATTATTTTGATTTTACTTCAAATTTTGTCAGTAAACAAATGTGCAGTTGCTGTGCATGCGGCATGCACTTGCACTGGTCAATGGTGCGATGTTGTCCGCACGCCTTGCACTTCGCACTTTTTACATAACTTTACATGAGTTGTGCGAGAGATACTTTGTAGTGTTTATAGATTGTTGATAAGTCGAAAATAGATGAGTGGCGTAGCAATAACTAAGATGTACGGAAGTTCGCATTTCATTACGTCATTTACGTCTGAATACTTTGTTCACATTTATTTATTATCCAACCGGCAGCATTTATTGCTATCCATTGCTAAAATGTATATTGGCGTCAGTAAATGGCATGTAAATTTTAACTTCACCATCCAATTTTTACGTTAATTACTTCTAATGTTCCTAGTTTATCACGTCAGTAGCGCATTTGTTTCAGGTTTTGCGTGAATTGTAACAGCAAACAACGACAGCATGTTTCTCCCCTTTCATCCTCTGGTAACTTTTTATAAGTTTAGCTGAAAAAAAAGTAAAAATAGTGATGCTGTATGCATGATGCAAGTCTTTGCAGCCTAACGATTCAGGAACAATGACGAAGATGTACGAGAAGTTGATGAGAAATCCGGCCATTCCAGTCCTTGCATGTGTTGCTCTGTACGCGGCATTCTCTATTTCTCGCAAACGCATCATAAGAAGTATGTCGCAGACCGAATTCAACCGGTAAATGAATAATTATCAATTCTTCTCTGTGAAACTTTCTAATTATCCACTTTGGTCGGAAAACTTATTTTTACTTTTTCTTCCTGTGAACAGTCTAAATTAGCAAGATCTTGAATTATTTCCACATGATATCTGATTTAATTTGTTTGGTTAGGTTCCTTTAAAGTGTTTGTGGCAATTTTTGAGATGTAAATCATATGATGCAATATATTAGATCGATTGCTTTGGTACCACTTACGGCATTTGCCGGTACAGTTGCCTGGTACCACGGTACTTCAATCAGAGACCAGCAGTATATCCGTCACGACGAATAAATGTATATGGTAATACATAGCGATAGTCTGATAATGGACATTGCGATATTGCATTAACAAATGATTTTTGCGATTTTTGCTTTTTTATTCCATAATATTAATTTTAAAGTACTTTGTGGATAGCATGTAAAATGAAGTTTTATTCGACTTTTTTCTTGAATTGTCGCAGAGAATAAATGATATGCAACACTTTCTTTTCCCCAAGTATATTTGAACGTTGCAGACGTGTCAGACTACACGCCAAAAACAAACATATAACTGCATCTGAATCCAACTTGAACGTTTTCGCCTGCTATAACTTCGTATAATTTCAGTTCTATTACTGAGAAGTGTCTGAGAAGGTTGTTGTTCATGGCGAACTTTCAATTTTAGAAATCGATGCGTACAAGTTTCAGATCATCTACAGAGTGGTGGTACTTCACTCTCCTTGCACATTTTTCACATTAAGATAACTAGGCAGATATAAGTTTCTAATATGATAACATCACATTGTACAATTATCCAAAAATATTAACAAGAACAGCTTACGTTATTTTAACGTGTAGCCTATCTTGGCCTCTCATTCTGGCCAGCATTTGGGATATGAAAGTTAACTTGTCGTTATAGTCTAATCAATCCAGATTTCAAAAAAAAGCGTACACTAACGGCAAAAAATCCGTCCAATCATATATTGATTAGCGAACGAATGAATTTCATTGTTGACGAAAATCGATATGTGGGAGTGACAGATGAGTAGTACGAGAGGTGCCGAGTCGTCGAATGTAGTAGCTCTAACACTTTAAACTTGTTGTCATCCTTCATCATTCTACTTGATCAATGTGACATAAATCTGGCCTGGTTGGAACAGTTAGACTTGAGCCTGATATGTTTGTTTGATGAAATGTTGGATTGTGGTAACTTCATTTTCTCTTCTAACGCTGTCTTCGATAGAAGTTAGTTTTTTTTATCCATACTTTTCTTCACAGCAAAATATCCAACTAAGCCTTCAACTTGACGATGTTCCGGTTCACTTTCCGGAATTGCACATTGAGAGGAAATTGTGACAAAAGATCGCCTCTGTTACCTTGTTATACTTTCTTCTCGATAGAGGTAAATGCTTGATACCTGCCATGTGTTCAGGAACTGTGTAAATTCAATCTTCTATCTATTTCAGCTGAGAGAAAAATAAATTGATTATAATTTTTTACATTTCATCATTCTTTTCATTTAGCTTGTCATTCTCGATTTCCATTTGCTGGCAAGACTTGATCTCAACTGAATGCAAATCAAATCCGACGATGAAGATCTCTCAGAGATTAATATCGTCGTTCATTACAGCGAGACAATACCAATCATAAGTTAGAATTTGCTGATAGGATAGGATTTAGGTGGAGAATGTCCATATGTCTGTATAGAACATAATTTCTGCCAATTTTCCCATGCTGGATCGATGAGTAATATTGAATTAATTCTTTTCTCAAAGTTAACTGCATTTTTTAAGACTTCAGATTAACTGCCAACCATCTTCAGAAACTTCCCAAAATTTCTTTAAGTGGACTTTTGGTAAAAAAAAAATGTTCGAAAAATATTCGACATTCGTATATCTTCATAGGCCTCCTTCTTTCACTTCCAATAAGTCTTTTGTTTCTTCGAAAATTTTGAATTCAACCGAATTCAAATTGGCCTGTATCGCCGAGATCTATTGTAATGGCTGCATGATATATAATATAATGCTAATTTACAGTTGATCGAAAATGAATTTGATTAGGACGGCGTTAATGACTTCAGCAACATTGCAAAAGGTTAGTTCGTTTGAGATTAATTGGCATAAACTATCAAAAGGATCCATCCAGATCATAATTAGAATTTTTCAAAATTTGATGGGTATTTAATCGTAATTTTAGAGTAGCATATATTTCAAGACAAAGCGAACTTTATCCTTTCGTATTTATGAATGTATACTATTTCAGAATAAGGATTACCATCCAGGAGTTGTCGGAATGAACGTAAGTTTCGTTTGAAATCAATAGCTTTGATTAAGAAATTCATTTTGGGTTACGCATGGACCGATAACTGTAATAAGATTTTTCAGTGATAAGAATTGATGTGATATAGCATTAATTATTATGATAATGGTTGATGTTGAGAGCAATGATAATCCAACACAAGTTATTGTCATGAATTGACATTCTTCCTGTTAGATCAAGATACGAATGATAGTTGGCACAATGTTGTAATCGATTCAGAATTTTGTAAAGAAAAAGTTATCCTTCGGATTCTCTAATATGAAGTTACATATTTCGTTGCAGCTACAACAGCAAGAGATGAAACGTCGTCGTGATTGGCTAAAAAATCCGGTATTTCTCTCTGGTACTTTGTTAGCCTGGATAGCCTTGATGAGATATCTGAAACCCCACAGTGAAAGGGTTTCTTTCGCGGAACACAGGTAATCCCGAAAACACTTTGACTTAAAATGTGATTTGATAAGAATCTGAAAATTAGATGAAGGATATCGTCTGATCAATTCTTCGCTTCAACTATTCTCTTTAAACTTGTTTTGTTTGTAAAAGCTTGGCCCGGTATATTTGGCCTAGCGTATAACAAGTGACATATTGAGATATCGATTTCCTTCTTCCTTATTCTTCTTCCTTTGCATTGCAACATTACTAGATGAGAATTTGTTGGGTTATTTTGCCTTAGAAAGACTTTTTGAATGCATTTTGCTTTCATTCTCCTCTCTTGTTTGGGATTACTTCTTTTCTCTTAATAATTAATTGATTAACTCTTCGGATCACTCAAAATGACCCAAGTAATCGCAGAGTGATAATCAGGGAATAATCCTACTGCCAAATGCTCATATACTTCAAAAATTTTCATCCATTTCTCTTCCCTGGGACAGACTGATCGGTCAATGTTGGAAAAAAAAATGAAAATGCTGCTCAAAATATTCTGATACACATGTTTCACTCGTAGATCTTTAATTTTCCTCATCAATTGATTATAATAATCGAAAATTATCATAATTATCATCGCAAAAGCGTTAATTGCACATTATCATAGTTAATTATGGTAATCATCTATTCAGATTTCGATTATTCCTGCAAGCATCTTCATTCGTCTTCGTACTTACGTGTGCCACAGCGGCTCGATACTTTCAGCAAGCGCAAACCGAATGATGCGTCATTCTTCGGATCGAATGCTCTTCGATTGCTGTCTTCTAAAGAAGAGCCATAATTGCGATGAAATAGTTGATCAGAAAAAAATTATTCTTGTTCATAATTTCCATGGAATGCGGTGGGATTAACTTTTCATTGTTTAATTATATGCATCTTTAGTTGACAAATCTATTTTAGGCCGTCGAGCAGTGGCGGGATAAAAGAAATATTTAGAAAACGAAAGTCTGTTAATCCTGCATCCATGAATGTTTATTCTCGAGAGAGGGTTTGACTTTGCTTGCAATTAAGTATTGAGACTTGTTGCTTTTATTTAATTCTTATCATCCTATTGTATTATAGCGATAGATAGAACTTGCATACAGTATACACATTAGATAGGAAAATATAATTCAAGCATGCAATAAGCTCTTGCAAATGCATGCAACTAAGGACATATGCAATCTGTATAGTGCAAGGAAAATGTGATTTAGAATTGCGTGATGTGTATTGATTGATCATTTCTGTTTTCTTCATAAAGTTTTTCATTTGAAAGCAAGTCATACACAAAAATCATCCCGAATAATCCTCTGCCCAGATAATCACCATACTCAGTGCGGCAGAAGCTTCGAAATTAATTTTCTCCCAACTGTGTGTCGCTTTCTAATGCCTCGGCCGTAAAATCTAGGAACTCCCGGTGTTTGGTCTCACTTGCTTTCTGTTTAATGTGGGGAAGGATTCTAGGGGCTGTGCCATTTCCATGGCTACTTTTCTTTCTCCGACTCAACAACGTACGAGATTTAGAAGAAGTAGAAAATTTATGCTTTGCAGAGAAGTATGATAATAGGCGCTCTGCGGAAAGTGTATATGGCCAACATATCGGTTAGTCCGCTTTCTTCTCTCCTTTTTTTTTTTTTCTTCTTAATTTTCAAAATTAATGATATCACTGCAGCATGAACAATTTAAGAAGCTAGTCCTCATCATACAAAAGTATCCTCCATTTACAAAAGTGACGTTAAGAGAACTCGAATGAGTTTTCGCAGCTTTACGTATATTTCTGTTTGTAAGTAATTTCCTGTCCCTTGAGATCTTTGTGCATAAGGCCCAAGAATTAATTTAAATTTACACGTCGGGATCTTGTTACACAATTTGTGAGATTAATGAATGAAGTTAAGTAAAATCTTAAGATACACGAATGAATGAATTTTCGGTTGTATTCAAGGAATTTGAAAAATGTTCAAGTTATCATTTTAGCTCATAAGACATGGTAAATAGAATAAATATGGGTAAATATTGCTCTTTGAGATTTGTGAGTTCTCTCAGAGGGAAATTTTCAAGTTCTTTTTCTTCCATATGAGTCATTTAGGAGGATAGAAATGATGGTGTAAGTGAAAAAAATTGCCATACTTATTTAATACCATTCGGAGTAATTCGGAATTAACCACTGGATTTTTCAGGTTAGTAGTTCTGATACTGACACTGCTGCCAACACTGTAAGTTATTCAGATAAACCGTCAACAAATGATATTTAGGTATCTTTAACTATTCCATTTATTTCATCATGTGTTGCTGATTGCTATTGGTCGAATGGTTTGGCCAATACATGATTATCAGCCGCTTATTTCTGTCATCGAAATGCATTATTTTTTCTTCAGGTAGATTATAAAATGTTGAAAAGACGACATGATTGGCTAAAGAATCCTTACGTTCTCGCTGGAACTGTACTACCTTGGATTGCTTTGAATGGCTTTTTGAAGCCTCATTCAGAAAGAATATCATTCGCCCAGCATAGGTTAGAATAATTCAGAATCTTTATACTTCTTTCCTTCACATTCAAATGCTACATTATAATACTCTCGCTGTAATTACGGAAGATATTATTTCTTTTCGATTGAGAGATGGAAAATATATTACGATACATACCAGAATACTTTTGAGGAACTATTATTTAGATATGTTTCTTCGAAAACAATAGTTATCATGAAACAATAAGCATATGTGTTGCATAAATTAACTTAAAAAGAAAATATTGTGTATGAGAATAATTTTCAGAACATTCAATTTGTATATTTCCTTAAAATATACAAATTTAATGTTTGCATATTTAGTTAATCTCAAGAGACAATATGGTGAGGCATGAATGTTTGATAGTTTTGACAATGAAGTATTTATCTATTTCAGATTTCGTATTTTTCTACAGTTCTGCACATTCATTACAGTTCTTTCGGTGGCGACAATGATGCGAAAAATTAAATCGAGAGGCTGAGAGAAATATAGATGAATTACTGAGAAAAACATATATTAATATTCATAATGAACACCATTAACATTTCTAAAGTTTCCACAGATTTATGGCCCCTTCAGTAACACGTTCTTATAATATTTCATTGAATTTCCAAATTTTTCAATGGAATTTAAATGCACATAAAAAGCGGGTTTTAAATTTCGTTTCGTTATAAATGCTAATTCAAATTTATTTATGAATTTATACTTTCATTTCGAGCCATATTCTTTTGATCTCGTAAATGGTCTTTTTGATCTCTGTATTTTTTTTTTTTCTTATTATCATCACTGACCTTCTTATTTTCTACTATTTTAGTTTTGCTGAAGATCTCTGACTTTAGTGATAATTGTAGTGACTAGTTACATCAAATATCAAGATATGAATACTTGTTCGTTTCTGTATTTTTTTGCAATCCGTAGTGGTATATTTGTTAGGACTCTTTCGCCTCTGTCAAATTATTATTTATGCGATTTGTATGATTTGATAATCTTTTTGAAAATAAAAATAAATACATATTTTTGGTTTTGCTTTGATTGTGGTAATTATACCGAACATGATCTCTAAAAATTCTGAGTGGCATATAGTTTCCGGAATGGCGTTGTTAAATTTTGAAAAAATACATATGGATGCAGAATTTTTGCAGGGATTTTTGTTTTTCACGCTAGGAAGAGAATAATGCCCGGTAATCAGCCGGATGATGCAACTGATGAAGATGCGACCGAATTGAAATTTCCGAAAGGTCTGCTCTCTTGTTTCTTAATGTAATAAATTTCTCTAGTTGGTAATTGCGGTTAAAAACAACAAAAACAGATAGGGAGGTACTTTTGCCTTCATTTCAGACTCTATTTACAATATATATAGCTTCCTTTCGCGGAAATTTCCAACAGTTCCTGTTTTTTGATTGTTTTATCATTAATATTTGCAGAATTTGAACAAGCCGATACTTTGCTAACATCAGAAGTATATTTATTACTAGAACATCGACGCCAGCAAAGTGAGCAAAAGGTAAAGTCTGTTGTTCTGGTTACGAACTGAAAAGAATTTAAGCTTTTAATTTGGACTACTTTGCTTTCAGCCGAAACTAACAAGTAGCGTGAAAACATTATTTATACAGATGAAATTAATTTTATATATAGTTTTAGATTGTCACGTAAAGCGGGAATTAAATTATTAAACATAATCATATTAGAACTTTGGTTCATAGATGATGGAAAATGAACAATGGAATGTTGCCAAATTGTTTCATACCGTGATTCATTTCCAGAGTTCTCTACATTCTTGCAGATTTATATGAAATAGAATATTTGGTTTTATTTGAAATTTGAAAAGAAACTCGTCATTTTGCTATTTACCATTATCATTTATCATCTCTCATACTAGTAGTCTGATTTTCAAGATATAAACAATTTCATAAATATCATAATTTTGCTGGTGCATTCTTTCATTTCCAGAAGAAAGAATCAGATTATTAATGTGAAAGTTGACAAATAATAGTGAATAGCAAAATGGCAAGTTTCTCTTCAAAAGTTTTTTGAATAGCTAATCTGTAAAAATGCAAATTTTTTAAAAATGAATTATAGCACGAAACAAAATGACAATATTCCATCATCCGTCTTCCATTATATTGAATTGAAGTTCCAATATGATTAGATTTAATGATTCAATCTACTGTTCTGCGTTAGATTCTAAAATTATGTACAAAAATTTTTATGCTTTTGTTTAGTTATTATATCATGCAAAGTTGCCTCAGTTGAAAAGATTCCATTTTTCAAAATTTATCACATTTTATAATGTCTTTGGCTGGCTTTTAAAACGCTCTGAAATGAATCTAATTTTGATGCTTATGAAATCGATCTTTGTTACAAGAAGTAGTTATCTTTTTAGGAAGAAATCGATGAGATGAGTGATGTATTCGTGAAAACTTTAAATTACACGCGACGAATGGCACGATTTAAAAATAGAGAAACGATCCGAGCTGTTAGAACGTAAGTCTTAAATTGTAATTGGAAAAGAACATAGTTCTGTGTAAGATGGGATTAACTGAATTCGCCTGTCATTTTTGGTATAATCATAATTTCTATTGTTCTATGATCTAAATGATTGTTGAGTAAAGTCATTTCATGTTTCACATTGCTGTCATGCCTTTATGGACCGGGAACAAGTATAATTCAATATATAAGGGATAGCGAACCGAGAATAAGCACTAAAGGATGAGAAAAAAAAATCTTGCATGCTTCTGGAATTATAAATACAGATTTTTTAATAACTTTTCATCATGATGGTAAAATCAAAACTTAGTCTTCAATGACGTAAAATTATTACTGATTGCAGCTTATTGGCAACAAAACCGCTGCATAAATTCGAGGTTGCACAGATTGCTAATCTTTGTCCAGAAACATCTGAAGAAGCAAAAGCTTTAATTCCCAGGTTTTTAGATTTTTCTTCTCTTGTAAATGTCATCTTCATGTTGAAGCAAAAATCAATTTTTCACGAAAAATTTCAAATTATTTGAAACATCACGCTGTTAGTGTCATATTATTTCTAGATGATTTATGGAATCTAGTTGTCTACACTGATTTGAAAAATCAAGTTCTCAGAATTTTATTCGATAAGATCAGCGTAATAATCGAAGAAATACTTATTTAGCTTGGAAAACAAAATGGAGGATGACGAACTGGACGAAGTGTTAAAAGATTTGCATAGCAAGAAAACGTTTCAATGATCATTTTTTTCGATGCGTTCTTTTTTTCTATAAATTATCGAGAAATATTTTATTATTGTTGTTTTTTTATTGTGTTATAATCAATTAAATGATCAGGAAAAAAAATAATCAAAAATAATTCAAGTAGAAACCACCACTTAAAATATTCCGTCAAAATGTTATTTCGAAAAAACAATTAAATTGAATGATTATCTTGCTATTGATCTCATTGATAAAACCTTTCAGTTGACTTCATCGGTAATTCCGCTAACTGCAGAGAGTTGATCACAATCAGTTTTATTGGTGTTATTGCAGAATTGTCGTTTTTACCAAAAATGTATCAGGAATATTTGGAGTAATTTGATTAAAATTGGGATTATCCAAGAAGAAAGATGTTTGATATTTGATTATAGTTTCCTTCAAGAAGAGCAAGAAATTGATAGCATAGAATATTTAAAATGAGGTATTGAACAGTTGTCATACTTGTGCTTTAATGATCAGGTGCACTTTACTTCTCTGTTGAAAAAAAAAAGAAAAAGACTTGATCTCAGCTACATTAACGTTTTTTTCGTCAAGACAGAAAAGATTTTGCTTCGCTATCACATTAATTATACTTAAAATTTTTTGTTTTGAGGAACTAAAAGTTTGATAATTACAACACAAAATCTTGGAGGATCTATCATAAAATAATATAAATATTGGCATTTTCGATATAGAACAGATGAGATTATGCAATGATGTTACGACAAGAGGAGGTCGCAAAAGTACCATGATTTTTTTTGGACAGTACTTTCTCTTATAAAAAAAAAGAAGAAAAAAAAAGTTTGCTGAAAAACATTTTCTATTTTGATGTTCGATGTTGAATTATCTGGGGCTTCCATCACCAGCAGTACTGAATGTAATTTACAAGCAGTGTGCATCATATTTCGAGTTATTAATGGCAAGGAAGTATTGTTTATTTGGAATGAAACCAACGTATTCGTAAGTGTACCAAAAGACAAATTTAGTTCAATTATTTTATTGAAATAGTTATAAGTATACCGAAAGTATTCATGAGTCTATAAAGTACCATAAAAGATTTCAAAATCAAATTTAATACCCTTACATGTTACTCACGTGATATAAGAGGCAATTTTTTCGTGTACGACAAAAAGACTCTTCGTAGCTGCAGCTAATCAACAATTTAAATTTAAACCTGTCTAAAACCTGTTTTCATTTTGACTAAATTTTTTTTTTTAACTCCGTAGATGTTAAAAGCTTTCCGTTCTCTATGCATTCGATCAATGAGTAAGGGTCAAAAAAGTTGGAGATCTTTACGTGATCTAACCCATGGGACCACCCTGCTTGGCTGGTAATGAAATACTTGAAATTGATGAGCAATGATGAATTGAATTCGACGGAGTCAGCAAACAAACAAAATGAATTGCAGCGCAAGAAATAATGAAAAATGACGGCAAGATGATTCTATTAATCAAGCAGGATTGCCATTTGTGAACTTTGATTTTTTAAGACCACTTCCACTCCTCAAGACGAGTGCAAATTGCAAATCAGTATAAAGGTACCCTTTGTCAAAGTTTTCTTCAGTACAAATATTTGCTCGAAAACTTTAAGCATTGTTTATTTATCATCGTCGTTAGCAACATACCACCTACTCACCATTCGCTTTAAAACCCAACATCAAAACATCCCTTTTCCTGGAAACTCCAGCTCTGGATCAAATTAACGAATACTCCCGAAACACTTTGAAATTTTCTATAAAAATTTCAATGAAGCAACTGGACATCTACAAATCTGCAACAACCAGCAAGGCTGATTGTGATCAACGTTCCCGCAGACAGTTAGCGAAATCACCGATAAGATCAACTGAAAGGTAATCACTCAAATTTGAGATTGTTTTTGTTGTCATTTTGTCAAACGATGTTGCTTGAATGATCATTCATATTGCGGTTCATTTTTTAATAATCTAAGATTTTTTCACAGTCAAAATCAGATCTATATAGCAATGAAATACCACTGAACTAACATTACAATAGCACGTATGATACGTAAAAATTAGGGACGAATACGTGGAATTTTGTCCAAGAAACGGAAGAGAACATAGTCCTGAAGAAGAAACATTTAATTCGTTCAAGATATTTCTGATAATAATAATAAGCAAAAGGTTTTCAAAGGAAATAAATTTTGTGTTACCTAACTAGTTCTATACATACGATCACGCTCTAACCAACTATTTGACAGACTAAGTAAGCCTTTGATTTAGTTTCTCATTTAAAAGAAATGCTCCTATCTCAAGTAGAGTTGAAATCACTCGGGAAAATCAAAGATTCGGAACTCAGCATAATCCATGAAGAAATTAAGTGAGAAAATTGACCTTTTGCAAATTCCACTCGCTTTCCGCCCCTGAATTTCTGGCTCGACTTTTCGTGTTTTATTTCTAAAGATTCATCAACAAAATGATATCTCGAAACAGTTCCTACCGATTGAATAGATGCAAACAGTTGCTTATAGTCTTTGTTCTGAATAAGACTTCTTCGGAGGCAAAAAATTTGAAAACACCGAATGCTGTTCAGAAATTTTATAGACGAATTAATCAAATTATCTAAATATGTTAAGTCAATAAGCATTTTAGAACTTTTGAAGTAAAGTTGTATTTTAATTTTCAATATTGGCGCCTATCATAAGAAAGGTTTTTGTCTCTTTCTTTATTTTAACAATGCGAAAAAAGAATTAGCAAAATATTTCTCTGACTAGAAATCATTAAGAATCAGTCATAATTTCTATGAAGAACTGGATTACTATGAAACTGAAGAATGAGTAAGTAACAGCCTTCTGTTATTATTCTGTAATAGAAGTAATTTGTTTGGGAAAATTCTGCAAGGAAAAAACATTTCGAAACGAATGAAAGTTTTAAGCAAACCATTCTGAAGGACAAATTCCTTCCTTGTATATCATCAAAATCAAGATGAATAATTTGTTTTCTCATTCATATGCATGCATATTCATCCATCCAATTTCAAACTGTTTCTGTTACGCGACAATTTGATAAAGGAAGGATCGATTAGCTAGGAAGGCAAGAAAAGTTCATCATTCCGTTGCTTCTTTTCCATGTAACTGTCATCTTTCAGGTCGATCACTTTGCAACAAACCATTTTACTGACCATAATTTACTACATTGAGGACTGGTGTCAGTATCTGTTGTGGACTACACTGCTGTATATTATTGGCATCAAAGATCGAGAATCGTTTCTGAGGAATAGGAGGATGAAGTGTAACCAGAAGAGAAACAGAAAGCGGCATTTGGAACAATTGAAGCCAAGTGGTCTTCTTCGTTTCTGCACGAAAGTAAGGGAACTTTTCGCAAGTAGCATACATTTAGGATCATTTTATGATCGAATTTCTGCCAAGTTCTACTTATTATTAGAGCGAAATTTTAAGCTCCATTAAGCCATTACTCCAGCTGATTAGCAAATTATTGAAAAATCACTGGACCGGCCGCGCTTCTAAAGGTGCCTTCGATGAATGCAGAAAGTTAGGTGGTCAATTCAGTTCGCTGATGAAGGCGCGATTAGCGCAGAAAATAAACTTGGTCAAAAAAATTTGTTCCATTCACTTACTTTTACCTCTTACAGATATGATAAGTAAAAAAAAAAAATAGGTTTATCTATATAAAAACACGCGCCTATTCGAATGCAATCTTGAATCAGAATTTCAAAGCAATCGATGAAGAACTTTCGAAGATTTAAGATCGGCAATGAGGAACATTTCAATTTTTATTTATGTAGATGAAGAGAACTTTTGATATTTAGAAAAACTTGCCTGTATCAATAAAGTACTCTTATAGATACTCTGGAATTCGGTTCATCCATCAGCGAATATTTACCGCCGACGAGTATCCAGACAACCATCATCTAATATTTATGTCATTCTGGAAACACCAGAATGACAGAAAACAACTTTCCATTTCTATGCAAACGTTTCTATCAGAGGAAGTGCCCAAGTGTCGCTGTGCGTTTGAAATTGAACCTTTTCGGCAAATTTCAAATGAAATCAAGAGGAAGTGTGCTTCATATAACTGATTCAATGGAATATACGCATAGTTCAATATATTCCAGACAACTAATTCTGCTGTTTGCATTGCAAATGTGTGCAGCAATGCCTCAGAAACATTCGTAATTAGAGAAGAGGTAAATTGAAAATTACCTCAAATTTATTTTACAAGCTCGTCGATCATCTTTTAACTTGAATTTTCAAGTTAAAAACTTGAATTTTTACATGAAATAGACATTTTTACATGAATTTTACAAAGACTTGAATTTTACAAAGACTACTTCACAAGACCGCATCTGTCATTAGAGAATCGATATTGCAGCAATATTCAAGAATCGAACAAAGTTTGTGACTCAGATTAGATTAAAAGGTCAAGATAAGTAATATATCTTCTTCTCTTTATAGCGAAAAGTTATCGCTGATTTTACTGCAAGCATCAATTACGGATTACTACTGCATCAATTGAAAGATTAGAGAACTTACTTATGTCATTTACTTCTTTTTTGCTGTTGATAGCAGTCTTCAATTTGAAATTTAATGTTCATCTCAAATTTTTCGTCATCATTTCATACATCATTTGAAGGGAAAGATCGAAGATTTGACCGAAAACAAGCTGTTGATTTATTCGTTCTTAAGCATACTTTAACTTTCCAAACTTTATCCTTCATATCTCTCGCGCAATAATATATTTCACTCATTAATTTACTCAGCAGATGCTATTCCGTGCTGTATCGATCGGTTACGATATGATAGTCTATACATTCCACTTTATCGATCGATTTCAACAACGCTAATTCGATCGCCTTAACTGATCCGTTGAAGTGCACTCCATCGAGATGCCATTTGATAAAGAACTTTTTGCCTTCTTTTCAATCAAAATCAAAAATCATACATTTTTCTATTTTAGACAATAATTGCACTTCCTCAAAAAATTGAAAGTGATAAGTTCAGCAGATTATTTGTATATATTGTGGCTGTGCTAAACTTATTGATAATTAAGTAAATACAAATGTTTCGTTCAGCTATAGCTCTTTCCAAAAAAAAAGTGTCAAATCGAATTTTAAAGAGAAAAGTCGAACACTTAATAGTGTAAAATATCATATTAGCCTGATCATATGAAATACTGCAATACTTATTAGAGACAGCAATCTCTTATTGGTATTTTGATCACTATGAGCGATCGTTATTGATTGATTGTTGAATAGAATAGAATTTGAAATTTAATGAAATTCGAATAATTATGCCCAAGTATAAACAAACAGCAAAATGATGATGGAGTGATGCATTATAAACAGCAAAGATCTGTTTGGAGAAATGATATCGCTGATCCGGCAGGGATTTGATGATAGATGCCTGATCACGATGGTTTGTTGGGGATAAATCCAAGTGATATGAATTGATAATAGAAAGAAGCTGGAATCAGTGATGTTCATCTCCAAGAATATCATAGATATTTCCGCATTAGATGATGCATCCCTGTCGTCAATATTTGCTTGAAATCTATCCATTGCTCGTTAATAGATGTCAAACATGTTAACATCTCAGTGTAAACTCATTCCTTTCATTGTTAATTTCCACTTAATACGCTCAGTGATCGGCAGAACGTCTATTCAAAGCAAGAATTCGGGTCTTGGCTTAATTGAAAGCTACTAAATTCATTTATGAGAAGATGCCGGTCGAGAGTTACCTCCTGAAATAGTCCCAGCTTCAGAATAAACCATGGATTGATGTGAAGAAGTGACGAGATGGATTGTCATTCTCGATGATTTAATTGAGTTATTCTCAGCTACCCAACTATAAAAATCAAAAACTTGAAATTTTGATTTCAAGAAAATTTTTAGAAGAAAATTTAGAAGCTCGGAGAGGAAAAGACCTCAATCATTAATACTCAAATAAGACAAAGGTACACACGCGTCAACGCCAGTATTTCATTTGAGTCAAAGTTTGAAAATCTTAGAGTACATCAGGGTGCAATGAAATTGATTTGATATCGGTTCCAAAAATAGAATAAATTTGTTATTACTTCCAAAGCGATAAATTATTCCTTCCAAATTAGATTACAACCACAAAATTATACTAATCGAAATGGTACTTTGTTCGCCACAAATCATAATTTCTTATTTCATTCATCATTGCATTCTAAATTCTTATTTATATTAAAATTAGAAATTTCCACAGAAGTACATCATCATCATCTATTAGCATTGCGAAGGAATCTTATATACTACCATAGAGCCATTTGTTTAATTCAATTCACTTGGTAATTCAGCTAAAAAAAGATGGAACTCAAATTACAGCATATTGCATTCACTATCTTGATATCATTAAAGATTGGGCCTTTTTCAACCGAAATCTAAGTTGGAATATTGAGCAGTAAAACTTAGAATTAAATTCAGATTTCTGTCGAAAAAACTCGGAATAAACTAATATATTAAAAAAAAAAAAAAAAAAAAAAAAACTAGTACTGTGGGACAGATGTGACAATATATTTCTGATAAGAAAATTTTCAGTCTTAAATTCCAGATGAAAAAGAATAGAAATGAAAGAAATAAAGTTAATTTTGCTTTCTTTTCTCCTTTTTTTTTAAATGCCAACGATTCTCCCAATATTTTTATGGAAAGCAAATATAACAACTTTCTTGCAGTATGCTCTAAATGAGCACCAAATGCATCAAATTAAAAATGAATTTTCTTCACAATTAACTGTCCCATTTTGAGAAGTGAACTTGACAGTGACGTAAAAGAAATTTATTTTGATAAGCAAAATTTCTTGCCAGCTTTATCGCTTGCTAATAATGAATTCAATTCTCTGCTTGAAATGGGTCTTTTGTCGCTTTCGATAATTTTTATTTTATGCGTTATTTAACAACAAAATCTTTGTAATATTTAATTTTTTTGAAAATACCGTTTCAAAAAACAAAAAAAAAAATTGTATCCTTTCTGTGAGGAATCATTACGCCGTTTGAAAAGCCCTTCAAGCAGAAATCCTCGATCGCGAGAATTTATTAAATGATATTTTGACAGATTTGAAAAGAATTCGAAGACTCAAAAGCTATTTTAAATCTTTCCAAGAAAAGTTCCTAATTATGCACGCGTGAAGAGAATTTTTTCTTCATACTGTGCAACAAAAATCACAGAACTGCCGTCACCGTTCAAATGTGTTACAGAATGTTGAATATGTACACGCTGAATTCAATGAGGAGATTTTCTCCGAGAAATCAGGAATGTAACATCGCTATAATATCGGCATATTTGAACAACGTGGCAGTTCTCAGTTTTCAGCAGATTTCTACCTTCTCTTCTCTCAATTTACAATTCCAAGAAACGGTGAAAACTAACAGATTTCAAACGGAAGGCATTCGATATTTCATAAGATTACAACGAAATTCAAAGGAACTTCAATTTCATCCAAACTTCGACCGAAATAGGATAAATTGAAATGAAAATAAAAGTTTGAAATGGTTTGAAAGGAGAAGACAAAACTAAGGCAGTGGAAAATATACTCCTTACTGTAGGATGATTTTTCCCATCCTTTCTTGCAGTTCTTGCAGCCACTTCAATTTATCCTTTTAAAAAGGTTTCTGGCTGATCATCTACTCCTGGATCAGAATATGAGTAAATCGTCGGGAAGAATGGGTGATAGACAGAAGATACTGAAAACTCACACAGGTAACTCAAGTCTACCTGTCACGTCGCTTCATTTTGATGAAATCGTTGTTACGTTAAGATAAGGATGATTATCATTGCAGCGATCATCGAAACTTGATTCTTCTCTTCACGCCATCTCCAACGCCTTCGCAACTCAGTACCGATGACCGTTTGTGCTGCTGTTTCTCGTTCGAGAAGTATCAATGAATTTTGTGTGCAACACCTGACCTGTTCCAATCACTTATCATTTATCATTTATCATTCTTTCCTCTACACATCGTCACAACATCAGCAGTCAGTGGGACAGCATTTTCACGTAAATAGCTATCTGGTTAATTGTCACTCAATTTTAGTTTCAGAATATACATCAGCAAATGCCTCACTCTATTCTATTCCATTTTATTTGGCTCTTTTCTGTCCTTTTTTTATGCTATTCTTTCTTCTTCACACCATTTTTTATTCTCTCATTATTACCTAATTCTATTTCATTATTTTATTCAATGATCTTGTCAGGATACGGACCACATATTCAAAGGACCCCAAAGATAGTTGACCGAAATTGGAATGAGATGGACGTATGTACCAATCAGTCTCTTTCACATTCTTCCTTTTGAGATCTCTCATTAAATGTGCTAAGCCAAACTTATCACCAAAAACGCTTATCATGATTTGATATCACCGACACAGATATGTATAAATCGAGTTATAAGTATGTTTTTATGTAAGTTTTGAAATATGTAAATTATTAATGAGAGTTGTGTGATTGTCTTGTTATTTACATTCATTCTAGCAATGAGGGAGGTGAAGAACTCATTCATATGTGTTTTAGCAGACAGATCGTAGATTATGAATTTGAATTGGCCAAAAGTTTGTTATGAAGAGGAAGGATAAGCTCTAGTCGTATGACAAGCGAGGGAGCATCTCTCAGAGAGTGTCTGCTCATCACTGATCTGGTGATTATCATCGTCGTATGGTTAGTTTCGAGCATTTTTGAAAGCCTTTGATTATCATCGGGAGCAGAGCTCTGTCCCGATCCTCGCCTCCCTTCACTGCAAAAGAACAGCAAAATCAGGACAAACTTCCTTTTACATTCCAGCAATTCTTCAAATAATATTCATTCAGATTCGAGTGAATAGCACTCGTTGAAGCAAAGCAAATGAGCGGAAGTGAATCGCTTTACACACCGATATCTCTAATGATGATCTGTGTAACCCGTTTGTAAACTGTCCATTCGAACGGAAAACAGATGATTATTATTCATTTCGCCATCAATCAATACAAATTACGAAACGACCAGAAATTTTCATTCTACTTATTGGTAGAAAGATTGACGGAATATTATGCATCACATTATTGAAATGCTTCTCCTCGATTAATCGACGTTTCTGTGATCCTGCCGGAATATTCCAGCGATTCTCACAAGTGTTGCCTTATATCTTCCCAAACTAGCCTCATTGTGTGACATTTTTAACTTCATTTTTCAAATATAATCATCTTCATTCTCGAACTGTGAACTTTCTCTGGAAACTTATCAAGATTTTACTGTAAGCAAAGTAAAGATGTTAGGGAAAAAAGAAATGCTTGCATAAGTTTTATTTATGGCCACAAGAAAAATTTCGTTAACGTTTTGGTTTGATGCGAGTCTCTTTCGAGAGATTCATGTCAATGCAGTAATAATCTTGGACTTGATGACAATTTCCCTTTGATCTTTTTTTTTTTTTTGTTATTTCAGCTACAGAAACTGATCAACCGATTTTTTTTTCTTTTTTTTTTTTTTTTTTTTTTTTTTAAAATAAGAACACAGAATTGATGCGCTTAATCCAAAAGAGTTAGATTCGTGAAATTGATTTTGAAAAGGACTGATCTAAGCAGATGATCGATTTCTAATAAATGTGAACAATGAAGTGCCTTTTCTGCCATTCTTTTTATTCGCAATTCAGTTTTAGCTTAATTTATGGCCGGCAGCTGTAAAGCAGTTGAAATCGTGATTAGAGAGTTGTTTATTTGGATGGCTCTACGCTCCATTAGTTGAAACATCGAAATCATTGCTCACACCAATAGTCTGCTGATGCCTTAATCATAACCCTCCTCTGTCAATGCTTGGCTTCTACCAACTAAACTGATCAGGAATGGGCCTGAAACCGGATCGGAAACGAGTCGAAGTCTTCCTAGTTCACCTCAGTTTCTACTAAGAATGAAGAATGACTTCATCTTCCAGTCTAAGGAAGAGATAAAGTGCAAGCAAGACGAAATCACTGACTCATAAGCATCATCAGGCTGAGAGGAATCGAATTTCATACTTCAATCTGTTTTGCTTCTTGCTTGGCTTCTTTTTATGAATATTTTCTCTTCACCTTTGAGTTGACTACACTGATAGGTCTCCAACTGATATGCTGTAAATGATACTTCGCGGGCTGGTAGATCAGAGTTTTACTTGATAACATTGCCATTAGTTGTTCAATTTTCTGTCGCGAAAATCTTGCTCTTTCATTAGTTCGATAGTTTGATGATTTCACTATGTATTTCAGTTTTGAAATGTCTTTTTCATTTGCTATTTTAGAAGCAAAATTCAACAAGGCATTTCAAATTATTTTCAGGATAAAGTCAAAACGAACTAGAAAAGTAGTTTCTGCTGTCACCATTTAAGCTCTTGATTGAAAATGTGGAGCAGCGGTCATCGGTTACTTAGTACCTGATGCTCTAGCCGTCCAGCTCAAATCCATGCATAATTAAATACTTTTTATCTTATAACAGAGGTTATTTCACTCATAATGTCGTTATATTAGTAATATCTGTCTCCTGATGACCTGTTAACCAGATATCTAGACTGCATTTTCATACCTGATGAATAGGTTACTTCGCAACCTTTAACTCTTAAATGAAACAACTACCAACTGCTTCTAATATCTATGTGACAAAGTTTCGTCGCATTTTATTCGCAATATCGTATGCCTATCTATGAAGGAGACTTACCTTGATAATCTGACAATCAAACAACAATTTTATTGCATTCCTCATGGCAAAGTATGTGACTCAGATTCATCAAACTGACATGATTGGAATGAAAAATATTGGACTTGTTTTTAGTGAGCTTTTGTTCTTCCATATTACTTTTATGGATAGACGATTATTTGCAGATGGAAGGGTTCATGAGAAATTTTTGCAAATCACTCCCGGAGACTGATATTTCCTTCCTGATATTTCTTTGAACTTATTTCCTTCCTGCACCGATCCATCAGAGGAGCTCCAACTTATTAATTTATAATTCGCAGCCTTCAACAGATCTGTTTACTTAACATATATTTTTGTTCCACTTGATTTTCACTATTTTTCGATGCATAGCAAATAAATTCAAAACTAAAATTTAAAAAAATATATGGCAGAAAGTCGGAAATTGGAATGTCTGAATTTATTGCCTTGTGGACAGATTTTGAAAGTTAGGTTTCAAAACGCTACTTCCACGTATAGATGTGTTTTATACGCGTCGACCTACGAAAAAAATCGTTGTGTATTACATATTCGTTCCGAATAGTTTCTGTTTTAGCATTTTTATGAAATATTTATCACATATGCAGGCACGCTTATACATAGGTTTGTTTTATGTTATACAATTACTTATCCATTGTAATATTACAAACAACATCGCTTTCTTCTTACCAATGTTACTCATTAATTCTAACTTAGGTGATCAGAAGATTATGGAGATAGTGATCCAGAGATACAAACGTGGGGTCACGCAGTGTCAGGTTACACAACACTGTCCCCCAACTATTTAACATTCCAGGTCAAGGTCACGCGATTTCAACGCGCAAATATTATTCAAGATATTATAAGAACCTTTTCTCAGCTATTTCAGAAAGACACAACGAGGCGGATTTTTTTGATTAGAAATGGTGAACCCGCTGATTTTGGTGGCCTGCATAATAATGGTGCATTCCGAAATCACAATAAACTTGCAAAGGTTAGACCATAAGAGAATATCAGTAATATGTACCCAACATTAGTGAGTAGATGACTGGATACTTTGGAATGCAATCTTTTCTTCCAGAAATTTTCCCCAATAGATACTACGATTCCTCGAGCAATTTATGCCATCATATACCGTATCATTGCAGATGGACACAGGTCAGGCAGTAGTGACCGTCATGCGATCCGGTGGCTTTAGAAAGTACGTGGATGATCCGCCACTGTCGCAGATTGGGCGTGCCGGCGCTGAACTTGTTGGTCGTTCTCTATCCGAAAAAAGTTTTCGTATTCGCACTATTTACACGTCACCCTCACTTAGGTGTTTGCAGGTTCGGTTCAACATGTTCAATCAATCTTCAATTAGCAATAGTTTTCACGGCATTACGGTTCAGTGAACTGTGGAAGGATAGCCCAATAAGATTTTCTGGAGTTGCTATCCGTGTCAAGTTAGGGAAATTAAACGACAGATGACATCTCAATTTCTTCTTCTTGCATTATTTTAAAGTTGAAGGAAGTTTTGCAGACAGCCATTGCCATCATGTCAACGTTGAATTGTCGCGAAGCGCTCAGATTACGTATTGAACCCGCCCTTTACGAACCACTCAGCTTCATTGGAAAGGTTTCTTGAAAGTTCCTTTTTCAACAGTTTCAGCATCACACTGCTGTTTTTGCTATTTCTTTTGACCACTCATTTCATATTGCTATTCTTTGTCGCATAATGCCATACGCATCTGATATTTATTCTCAAGCTGTGAACAAACCACAAATTAAGATTTTTAGAGTTTAATGCAGTTTCTCCTTTAGGTACCACAGTTTCTCAATTCACGAGATCTTCGAGCAAATGGGTACGTCTGTGACGAGCATTACGTACCAGTCATGTCAGTCAGTGATCTGAAATCTTCACTTCAGCAGGTAAGTAACATACCTAATAAGAATCAATTTATGCTGCAAAGATATTTTGTCCTCGATGATGATTTATGAAAAAAATCATTTAAAATGTATGATAGACTCGTAAATACTTTTTCTTAAATACAAATGAACCTAATATTTGGAAATTATCGAATTCATCTTTGTGAAGACTGTTTTTGATAAATTTTATATCAGAACTTTTCATAGGCTCATTTAGGAACGAAGGCCTGGTGATATACAAATGAGAGTGGAAAAAGCGGTAAAGAGGATTTTATCCGAGCGAAGACAAGAAGGAGATATATTGGTCATATCTCATGCATCAATGCTCGATATCTTCTACAGGTTGAGCATTTTTTCTATATTCTTAATTTTGAGAGGGAATTTTCCTTTTGAAATCAGCATTTCTATCTTTCAACAGTATGATTAGCGACGCATTCCACTTTCTAGAAGCTAACAATCACCAATGCGCTAGCTTAGTATTCGAATTACCATTTTTGATGAAATGATTATGAACTATTCCGTTTAAATTATTTCCGTCAACAAGCGGAAGTAGACAATGGAAAAAAAAAGCATCCAATTAAGCCTAAGCAATAATTTAAACGGAAAATTACTGCAATAAATAAATTTTAGGAAGTAATAAATATTAGTGAGTAATCAGTCTTACTAATTTGATTTTTTACAAAGAATCTATCGACAAAAAACTTTCATTACTTCAAAAATGTTTGTGATCAAATTATCGATTGATTCCTAGATCTTAAAATATTAATTATTTCATACGAATTCCAGCAGTAGTTCTATGATAGTTGATGTATCACAGCTAATCACAATTCAGAATAATAACAAATCGAACGGATATGCCACGAACGATGGGTGATCTGCAGCGTTTGACAAATCATTATCCGCGCTGTTCGGTAACTATTCTGGAATACAATCCGGTAACGGAAGTATGGGAAAATCGACAAGATATTGTGCGACCGCTAACATTTTGGCATGCTAGTTGTGTAGTGAATGTGCCAAATTTTGATTAAATCTGTTTGACTCACTATAAACAGTAATTAATGGAAACGATTTCCTTTCCTGAAAGCATTTGACATTTTCTCAGTAATTCGCAATGAAAGACACTGAGAATATTATCAAAATAATCATGGTACCATTAAACTTCATGTATTCAAGACCGATCAAATAATCTGTCTTAGATGAATATCGACTAAAATTCGGAAACGTTCTCAGTAGCAGTTCAGTAGCTTTCATTAATTTCAATATGAATCAAACTTCCTTTCGATTTTTGCGTTTATAGCAACGATCTTTTTCTTGATGAAAGAGAAAGACAATGTATAAAATGAATGAAATATATACAAATAGATGTATTGCATGTCTTAGCCATCAATTTTCACTTTTTGTATGTTCAAATATTCGTAATACTTATTTAGAATCGATTGAGAGATTGAGTGATGTGGTATCACCAATTTAATCATGTCATCATATGTATTACAATGCGAAATACATGATTATTCATTTCTTTTCATTCATTTCAAAATCAGCTTGGAACTTTTGCTGCTTCCGTTTCCATCTGCATGAATTTATTCATAGCTGGAGGAGAAATAAAAATTTATTTGACAAGTATTCCACTATGATATCTTTGAAGAATTTTACAATGAATCATTAAAGTTTTAGCATTGATCAACCTTGGAAAGCGCTATTGAGGGACACGGAAATAAGGTACCTTGACTAACTTGGGAGAAATTTCAGAATTCGGAAAGTCACGCAAAATTGTAAACAAAATTTGAGAAAGATCTAAACTGAATTCAAAAGAAGTGGGTGCATATTCATGTATGGTAATGAATTTCAAAAGACCATATGCAATCTATCAATTTCTCTCTTCTTGGATGCTATCTTTTTGATTTGTCGATGAAGTGGCAGTATTGCTTCCATTTGATTAGATCGAAAATTTTTGTTGCTATAAATTTTAATGCATCTTGTCTTTCGGTATGCGTTAAGCCATCATTACAGGTTTGACGTCATTGTTAGTTGATGTGACTCACTTGTTTATCAGTAATATGTGAAGTAACTCTTGCCTCGATAAAAGCTACCGTATATCAGAAAGATTCCATTTCTAATTATGCGGTGATCGTTTAAACAGTCGTTAGTAGCTGAGTAAATCAATAATACATTCACCGTTATCTGCAGATTAACATTCAGATCATTTGATAGTGATTCCGTATCATCCGGATTGTCATTGCTAGAAGTTAAATGAATACTTAAATGCACAGCTAACTTACTCTTATCGATAACGAAGTTCTGGATCATATACCTTTATCGTATCGGTAATTCAATAAGCCAAGAATGTGGTGAAATGTTGCTGACGAACTTCAATTCATTTCTTCTCGAAGCCTCATTTGTAGTCAGATTGTGCTATATATACTGAAGAATATTTCAAAGGAAAATGCAACATGCATGCATACATGTATGACTGACTGCAAATTAGATTTTTATAAGAATATATTTACTTGTCTTTAGCGATAGAGCATTAGACGACATCGGAAGTTGGAAGTTTACATTTCCTTCCGATCTTTTCGGAAATTTTTTCTGAATTGGACCTCTTCACATTTATACCCTCTATTTTCGTTCGAAGCTTGCTCAAGTTTATAGGCCAACTCCCTTACTTGAATTTTTATTTCGAAATCGATTCACATTGAGTACGAGATAGCTATAATTCCTGATTATCTTTTAATCGACAAACGTTACGGTTATTTTTTCTGATTCTTCCATGCGTTTACATCTACGGTCCAGCTCTTCGCTTTCTAATTTCAAACTTATGCAAAGCGTATAACTCACAATTTCTGAAAATGTAGTACAATTGTCAAATTGAATCGACTGATTGAGTCTGGCAAATTATTTGGTCACTGTCCGTGAAAGCTCAAATTTATTCATTAAATTATGATAAAGTAATTGCTCAGTTTTGTTGTCGTCAACTAACAGAAAATTGCTGCGAACTTGAAATTCTTTCCATCAGTTTATCGTGCTAAGAAAAGCTCTTTCAAAGTATATGAGCAGAAGCAAGGAAATATTCAGGATCTAACGCAGATTTCGCTCTTTCTAAGAATTAGGGAGACGAATGCCTAGAAAACCTTGTAGTAATTTTGCCTTGTATCAGAAATTTTGAAAATTCATCGAAATGAATCAATAGAGCATTTAAATCTTGCAGTCAAGTGTATCAATGATTCGTCTTACATTAAATTCATCCATATTTCATATCTATTCCTCTCTCCACGGAAATTACGATTCAGGTTGCCAACGGTATCAATAGTTATTAAAACAATGAGTAGTCTCTGAAAAACTTGCCAAGATGCTCATGATCACAATTTAGCAGTTTGCTTAATTTTCGTTGTTTTCCAACTATTGTTGCACTTGAATTTTGACAGAAATTTCAATCAAGAATTCATGAGACAAAAGAAAAAGCACTGCTGTAAATGTAATTTACTATATTCTCCCTGTCATATACACGCAATATGAATCTCACAGAGACATCACTTCTCTTCGAACTCTGATTGTAATTTATAATTTCAGGTTCCAAACTGTCTAACCTATTTGCAAACTTGAAAGAAGTTCTGTGAATAGTTTGAATAGCTTAACTCCTTTTAATTATTCTAACCGGATGGATTAGAGTAATTAAAAGTAGCATCACAATGCTTTGCTCGAATCAATTATGCTCGATGTCCAAGTTGCATCGTCCATACAAAATCTGTCGCATAAATTTCTGAACACTTGTGATTTTAATATTTAAAAAAGATATATAACATGTACACAACAATCATTGAGCAAATATCATTTATCTTGAAACAACAAACGAAACAAATGATTGTTATAGCATATGATTTTGACATAGTTGATTCGTTTAGAGTAAGATATATTCTCTAGTGATAATCTAATTTGATCATTTCTTCATTATTTTTAGTACGCTTTCGATTATTTAGTTACTTCTCTGTTCTAATTATCTTAATATTCTGCATTTTGCTTCATACCAATTTTTGTTGCTATCTTATTGGAACATCATGCTTTTCCGCTCGAATGCTACAAACTTAGTGTTTTCAATTCGGCATAATGTTGTCGAGATCCTTCTGTTCTCTTGATCAAACTGAAATCGTTGCTTTCGATCGTTTCAAATTATGACATACATTTTTCCAATCACCCGACCTGAATGAACTAATTAGTCGCATTTTCTTATTTTTTTTAACTATTGTGGTTATCATTATTTTCAAATTGTTCAAGTAAATTCATTTCTATTTATCGTCTTCCATTCCGGCATTATATTATTCAGATTCAGAAACAATGCATTATTTCGATTCTGAAACAAAATTTCCATTCAGAATTTTAGACATTTCAGAATTATTTGATAATTTTCGATTAATCAAGCAACGATAATTGTGCGCCGCCATATATGTACTAATTATGATAGGCGAGTGGATTAATTAACTACTGACCGTATTCTGAGCCTTTTAACATTACATGTAAAGTGGATAATATGGTGCGAGAAAATTTCCTGAACATGAAATTGAAATTTTCGATGACAAAATTGACTTTTTTCATAAATAGACCCTATGGATATCTCAGAAGTATATTAATCAGAGGACCGTGTATAATAAACATTCAGCATATTGCATTTAGTGAGAATCTGGTAGATGCACAATCAAACATTTTTTATCGATCATTCATTTCCAAAAATTGGCACAAATATCAAATGCTGCATTCAATTCTCGTCACCTTTCCTATTACTAGGATACGAAAGCAACTGCTTATGTGAAGACCACCAGTGCGGTCATCGATTGACCCATCATTATCTAAATCCTTAGATCTGACTTGTGCGAAAATGGATTTAATACTTGTTGTTCATCAACTGTTGTTGTCTGGTTCACTTTATAACACATTACAAACAGTCCGAATTGATGAGTTATATTTTAAATAAGTTGCAAGTGGTATGCATTAGCATAAAAATATCCCGATATTGACAAGTAATATTAATCATAGTGATAATGATGTGATGATAATAATAATAATAATAACAATAATTTATGGTTTTTTATATTGTTGTGCGATGATGTAGTCGTTTGTAGTTTTCCGCAAACGAATCAGATAATTGTAGTATGGGATAATTATCATTTATTTGTACATCACACAAGAGGATCATTTAGATTTCGCCACTGACTTCCGAAAAATTCCACCGACTTCTGATGTATGCGATCAAGTCGAAATATCATCTCGCAGTTGACTCAATCAAGATGTGTTCATTCCGTCGCTACTTATTCTTGTCAATAAAAGTGATCTTTATCACAAAATAACTGCTTCTATTCAAAAAGCAAATGTTGAAATTATTTGTTTGATTGAAATTAAGGTGGAGATTTTTCCGATAAAGGAGACATTTTTCATATCATCGCGAACTATTGTCACGTACACTGATATAATGAACTAAATGAAATGATAAGGATTCCATTATAACTGATACTGTTATCTTCGCCGTTCGTATCTTAGATGTGGAAGTGCACACTTGTCTGCATGCCAGTTACACAAGCATAAATCAAAAGAGTTGGCCTTGGCCATGGTTTAGATCCATATGTTGGCATTACTTTATGAGTCCTTCGGCTTCATGAACTTCCCAACTAACGGCTTGCAGTAACAAAATTTTTGTCTTCAATTTTTTTTATTTCAACTTTTTTATTTTATTTTCGTTTTTATTCTTGTAAATTATCTTTTACATTTGGAATGTTGGTGTTGAAGCAGTGATCGATTTACTTGAGCTCTTTGGTACATTTTGAGCAGTGGAAATGATACTGGCAATTGCTTAATCGATGAGGTGAATCGTATCAGAACAAACCGGTAGATATGATAACTTCGACGACATTCGAATTGCAGCGCTGTTTTCTGACCGATTTTGAAAAGAAATTATCTGCTCTTTTCAGTTCAGAACTACTCTATGTATTCCATTACTCAACAATATTAGTTAGTTATTCTTTTTCTTAATAGTTAATCATCTTAATACAATTAACCTTTCCTCTGTCTGCTCTTCTTGAACTTCTTGCCCTTCCTTGTGCAACCTATCATATTCGTAACTTCAATCATTTTTTTAGGACAAAAATCGCAATAAGTTTGTATCTACTGGAAATTTAGAATTCTTAACTGCAAATTCTGTTCTTGAAAAGAGAGCAGTTCATGTCGTCGGAAATTAGATTTTTAAAAGCTTTTTCAAACTGAAGATAGATTAGTTCCCGCATCGTCTGTTTTTATTCGCAAACTGCTTTGAAAAAAAAAAAAAAAAAAAAAATGAGTCTCAACTTTCAATGTCGTACAATGTGCTTTCTCACAGAATCCAGTCAGCTCTTACCTGTTTCACAGTATTTCTCCTCTATCCTGTGCAGTAATCTACTTCAAAAACTGACATGTTCATGTCTTAACCTGTTGGTACTTGATATGTTTTTGGTACTTTCACTTATAACTTCTAATAGACCAACAGAGTTTTCAGTGCCATTCAGAATTATTATACCAACATCTTACTTTAGCTCCTTGGCCATTAGGCTTCACTCTAAACAATTAGCTAAAAAGTTTCAATTGCTGAATGCACTTTGAAGGACTCTTTCACCTCTGGATATCAGTTTCTCGATCAAACGAATTGGAAGTTTTACGCCGCTATTCCCATGTTAATGAACATGAACTATGTCACAATGATTTATGGTTTCGGTCTCAACATTTATGTTTCTTTAAGCCTTTTCTTGTTTTGGTTTCATCCGTATTCCTTCGTTTCGTCCGTGTCGGAATGCGATCTTCAATAACGTGTTAATGGAATCAGGTAAGGAGGGGAAGATTATTTTTTAAAAACGAACTTTTCTAAAACTTCCATAAATATCAGTTCTCATATGATGGATGGGATCGAGACTGGAAGTATTGATGGCTTGCAAAAGCGGAAGATTTTCTCTCTTTCTGAGAAATGCGCCAATTTCAGACAAATGTTTTTGAATGATTACGATGAGGGTTGTGCGGAGTATGAAGCGTCCTTGAAAAAGACCACAAACCACAGAAAAGAAAAAAAAATTAATATTGAAATAAAGCAATGAGTAATACGGTGAAAATTGAATTTTGCTTGAATTCACAGTAAATTACATTTGTTTTCCTCAAAAAAAAATTTTTTAATATTAAAGTCGTGGTTTCAGGACTAACTTGCATTCATGGAGACAATGGTACTTGCTATGAAATGCTTGAAACTGACGTTCATACTTTGAAATTCTTATTCTGATGCTACCATGACCTTTCTCTTGAAGCAACAGTGATTTGACAGGATGATCAAGACCGAATGTTGTCTTAGGATTCTACAGAATTTAACTACGCTGATGGACTCTGTCAATCTGTTGGTCACAATGCTTCTACCGGTCATTGGTCATTTATGATAATTTGCTCAGAATTTAAGAATTTCCGATTCTTCCGCTTTCAGTGGGCAGCAGTAAAATCCGACAAATGTAGCATTGTTCAGCAACAATAAACCTCCGATAAAAGTCGTCGATATCAATTACTAATGGCCATCCATGCCCATATAATTGTAACTGTGTGAGGTGCATGCAACTGCGCGTGTGTGTGTGCGTATGCGTGCGTGCATGCATGTGTGTCTGTGTATGTGTGTGTGTGTGTGTGTGTGTGTGTGTGTGTGTGTGTATGCGTGTGTGTGTGCATATATGTATCTATATGTGATGCATAGGTATGTAAGGGAGAATAGCAAATGATAAGTCTTCTCATGAGTCGTTTGAAATGTCTCATTTTTATCATTATTTTTACTTTTTCATTTTTCGACACATTGTCCACTTCATTACCTAAATGAATTAATTAAACATGATAGAGAGTTAAGCAGAAAAAGTGGCTGTGTCTTTAGCATCAGCTCTTGAAAAAAATGGAAAAAAGGCCTTGAGTCTGGAGATTTTCCTGGCCTAGGCTTGATGTTGCGATGAAGAAAAGAGACGTCAAAACTAGCATTGTTTAACTTAATTGCGTAATCCAAACTATTCTAAAATTTTACGAATTCCTAGAGAATTAGGCAACTTTCAACTTATTGTTCATCATTTCTGCATAAGAATCTTCAGGTCGCAGCTGTTTGATCCTCTAAGAGCAGAAGAAATGCTTTACTTGCTGACCCAATCTACCTAACTTCGGTCTTACAAGGTCACCTCCTCACCTTCCCCCCCAACCACCCTCTACTTCACTTCACATCTCATTTTCATCCTCTTCTCCTCTCTCTCTCCCTTTCCCTCTCTCTCTCTCATATTTATTTAAGAGAATCGTCACTTCGTCTTACTTTTTTCTAAATTTGCTTCATCATCTTAACGAAAATGTATACTTTCTGTCAGAAGCTCTCACTTGTTTCTTCGATCATCTTTTTCCACTCATTTTTTTGTATCAATCAATAATTGATATGACATATCAGTGGGTCCTATAAGAGCTCGTCATAAGCATAAAAAGTTCGCTATAGCTTATTTTAATTATCAGTATTATAGATATCCTCAATGATAAGGCAATTACGACATCATCATTTAACGTCCTGTTGATGTCATCAGATGTGACCTTCTGAATACTTTCTACTCTCGGGAGTGCATTCATGCGAGAAATATTACTGAGATCATTTATCAGTTACTTGAAAGATAAGTTATTCATTTATTTACTTATTCCTCATTATAAAAATTTCTTCTATTGTTGAAACTGGCAGTCAACTAAGTTGCATTTAATCTTAAAGCACATGACCATTTTGAAATTAATTATTAATGCTTCTAGCCGTATCATATTGATTGTAATGCAGGCTTCTCTCAAAGATATGAGAAAATATTTGTGAATATTTATAAGTCTATTCGGATATATCGGTCTTAATGTTACCTTGACTTTAGAAGTTCCCTCTAAAGTCCCTCAGAGCTAGCGAATTATTAGCACTTTCAAATTTCATTCTTTGCATTTTTAATTTTAAGAACAGAAACATGAAAATCTGCTAACTGGTTAAAGTTTGCATTGCATTGCTGCTGAATTGGAGCCTTAATTGGAGTTTGTATTTTTCTATTTTGCAGCATCACTCTCCACAGTTGGTAAAAAGTAAAAAAATACTTTTTTCCTAAAATGGAAAATTACTTTCATACCAAATCATTCTATCACAGTATTTTTTCTGTAATTCGCAAACAAATCGCTTTCGCAAAACTTTTCCAGTCTTCACTTTGATTTTTAATTTCTTGTAGTTACTGGTAATTGTATTTCATGTTAAAAGTTCGATAATTTTAAGAAGAAATGATAAGACATATGGAAAGCTGCATAAGTGGAACGGTAATTTCTGATTATGAGTATTTCCTGCAAATGTATTTCATTTGAATTGATATTCCTGAATTGCAAAAATTGTAAGAAGGTATTTATACACACATATGCTTAGGTGCTGTCATAATTTTGAGAAATATTTCACGTGGAATTAAACTTGAAAACAAGTGGATTCTTCAAATGCTTGATTTTAGAATCCCAAAAATATACTACGAGATTTGTAGCCTTAAAAATAAAGTTCTCGACTTTGCTTCATATTTCTTTTTTTTTGTTCCTGCAAAACCTCCGTGCATCCAAACGTATGACAGAAATATTAGATCAAATTGAATAATGTATGAATCCTTCTGAAATTACTACTCATTTTCATGTCTCCGATGTCTTCCGTGGAAGTTTTCCGCAGAAAAAAATAAGCAAGGAGTTGAACATTCGCAGAAAACATGCAACCTACAGACTGTATGAATCGAGAAGAAAGCAACTTCACAGCTTGATATTTAAAACATGCAGTAATCACTGTCATTTCGAGCCTTAGGACACTTCATTCCATTGACAATGGTCCAGACAAATTCTTTATTCACCACTCATCGGGTTTGAATGTTGGAGAGAAGTTGGCCTGCTTTTCCGAACACTGCTCATAGCTAGCAGAAGGTTGACGTGATTAATGAATGTGGTCGTGAATTTATTTATGAGGAAAAGTTACAGAAATTTACATTTCATGGTTTCATAGCTTCATAGATTTTAGTCATCCAAATATGATAATGTGCTTTAAATCTGTTTGAAAATCATGTGCAATCGTTGTTTTTCAATTACTGGACTGTTTTCAAACGACGAAAATTTTTAAAGATAAACTTTGTTTCGAAATTTTTAAACTTTATAAATGCGCATGTTCTTTGAAGTTGACATTTTCATTTCTTAAATTTTTTTTTCTTTTCAGAATTTCTCACAATTTACAATTCTAAAGGGCAACTTCGTTTTTTCCATCTTCCAGAACATATCAGCATTTATTACTCATTTATTTGAATTAGAAAAAAAAAAAATCATTCTTCTTTAAATCTCACACTGAAGATCAATTCTCCTGATAGCACCATATAGTTTACTGTACGACATGCTACAATAATTTTGGTTGATATATTTCGGTAGAAATATCTTGTTTCAAATGTATATTTGAAATGAGCACCTTAAATTATATTTGATTTATACTTGAACAATCCACCAGATATTCCGGGAGTTTTGAAATTTTTCTTCTGGAATCCTTGCTTAACATCTCAGCAAAATTTATATAAATGTGATATGTTCGGTATTATTTTGTCCTTCTTTGAAGATTTTTTTATTGTTGTTGTATTATACCAAATATGGTTCTTTTTGTCGTCCCTCAAAACTGTTGGATTTAGGCATTAAACTGCGCTACAGTATTTGTGAACTTTTTTTCGATCTTTTTTGTTGTCAACTCGGTTCTCCCTGCTGTGACAGTATCGATTAGTCGGATGTATTTCCAACTATTCTCCACAGACGTATCCCAACTTGTTGTCAATTACCAGTGTTGTTATGGCAAGAATCACTTGTTACGCTCATTTATTTCTATTTATGTGTGATATAATGATGGTCGTTTAGCCGCCCACTCGTGACATTACCGCCTGACGCTCCTATCAGCTGATAGCTTTTCTCTCTTCCACTTTGATATCACTTGAGTGCTGTCGTTGTCATGGCCTACACTCCTCATATTTCGTTTTTCTCATTTAGCCATAATCATCTACTTCACCACTGATCATTTTCAATTACTGCACATTCACCGATTTGTATTTTCAACTTTCTTAATCGATTGTTCAGCATCATCTTTTCCTACTCGATCATTGTTTTGATCATTGAGGTTATCTGCAAATCTTCCCAGTCTAATAAAGACGTCATTGCTTGCTTTGACAATTTGTTTCATTTCTATAAACTTTTTGCATCATTTCCGAGGTGAATATAACCGATCAATATCACTGCTTCATGAGATAATTTCATTTATCACCGATTCAGTCCTCTAACTACTCTTGAATGCATCCATAGATAATTCTAGAAATCCTTACCGCCTACTACGTATGAAATTATTTATTTGTTACAATCCTGTTAAATATTCCGGTCATATTCAGCCATATATTCACTTTTGATTTCCCTTTGGATTAGATTTCTCATTTCTCCAGATATTATTCTATGTGATAAGCGAATATTCCTATCTTCTATGATTCGCTCATCCCTTCCAGCAATAACCATATCAAAACATCATTGTTAAATAGCTGACCCATGCTATCCATATCGAATATATCATATCACCTTGTATCTGTATTTCTCCAACATTCCGCGAAGACAGCAGTATTGTCCTTGAAACATTTCTCGGCTGTTTCAGTTACTTCAAATTCATCACCTTTAGTCATTCAAGTGACATTTAAACGCTTTCCAATTTCTGATTTCGCTAGAGATTCCATGAATTTTCAACGTTTATAGATCTATAAAGACGATAATAAATCTTTAAGTTATCTTATCTTATATATCTTCTCATTCTACATTTTTTCTTTTAATGCTACTAATTCACCGATTATTAACTGGTTTTTCTCCCTTAAAAATTTCAGTAATTTTTTTTTCTGCTCTTCGCAAAAACGACACTCAGAATCCAACTACTTTCGCGTATTGCAGTTATCAAACTGAGATTCAATCCTTTCTTGATCGAGCTGTCTTTTTATGATGACAGGATGTTTACAGTTCTCTCTTATTTCAAGTGCAGACTGTTCAAGATTTATAGATATTTCATCTGGTTACTAAACTAAGTAGTTTTTAGCTTCTTTAACTCGAATCATCTAACTTGATTCTGAAATCCGGTGCATCTATCATTGTAGACTTTGCTTCCTTTTAGCCCAATTTGGGCCGCCATTCTGTAATGCGGACTTTTTCTCTTCATAAAGTCATCAAGTTATTGTTAATTATTCCGAAAGCACTTGTTTTCCACTGTGATTCATAAACGCCTTGTACTTAACTCGTTTACTGTCACTACCACCTGATTCATCGTTTCGTCGTTCCATTGGTTGCTACTTCTTTTTATTTGATGTTCTCTTAATTTCAATCTTTACAAATCTGGTCTAAATTAAGAGAAGGGAAAGTTTCATGCCAACTCTTTCTCTCTCTACTCATCTTCGATATTTTGGCTCTCTCAAAATTCTTTCTAATGATCAAAGCTACGTATATATTTGCTGCTTATGTGGTTGTTATATATTATGTAGCGGAATAAGATTTTTCCTGCCACAAATGTTGCAATCAGAAGTATGGCTCAGAGAGAAAGAGTAGAAAATTTTTGAAGATTTCAAAAATATACGTAACAAATTTCATCTTCACGAAATTCAAAACTGAAAAGTTTTCGAAACTCAATTAGCCTAGTCTGTTCTCTCTTCTTCTTTATTATATCGCTCTGTACAATATAAAAAATGCCAATAAAAAGAGCCAATCGCTACCTGAACTATTTATCATTTGTTGACAAATTTAATCTTCTACGTAATCATTTTTATCATATTGTTATTGTTGTCACTGTTGACATTATTAGTATCAACTGTGCTAATGTGTTATCAACATCATCATCATCATTATACTAAGATGTGGTATGCAATTCCGATTTTTGAAACCTGCAAGTACGATAAACGTGTAACACGCAGACCTTTAAGATCGAGTATTTCTTGGACTTGAAAACTCTACTTGTCCTAGTTCCAGTTAAAGATCCTGGAAGTTGTTCAGTGGACTAGTGTTTTTCATTCATTTTGTTTTTGGTATCATATTCATATGGAGGATTGAAAATCTTCCAGGCTATTATAGTTTAGAAGCATCCGGGAAGATCAACTCTCCGATCCAAGAATGTGTATCAGTGACGACACGTCCTATCACTAGTAATAATCTTTTTTTGTTTGTTCCTTGCTTCCTCCATATCCTCTTCTTTCATTCTGGCGTAATTCTGGTGTGCACCACGAAGTCCCGGATCTTTAGACCAGAAATCTGTCACATGATATCACCATCTATTGAACAGCAACAAACCAGAACTCATCTCACCCACTAATCCCGTGTTATTGGTTTAGCTTTCCTTTCAATCAAATGTCAAGAAAGTCTCGAAGAGACTAACTGTCATTGTTTACTTCTTCATCTAATAGGCGTTGTTGTCTTCGATCATTGCTATGTGACAGTAAACATTGACAATCATTAGGGATCACCCGATCGAGTCCTCTCCTTGTTATCAGTGATGTCATTGCGCTAATCGAGTAAGTGGGAGATCAAAAAAAAACTCTCCAAAGGAGTTGAGTAAAAACAGTACTCATCACACCATAAAGAAAAAAAAAAATAAAAATAGTGCTGCTGTAACCAGTCAATCAATCATTTATGTGTTAACTTTAAAAAAAAAATTAAAAACTTGGAAAAAATAAAAAAAAATTTAGGTTTTTAAGTTTTTTTTATATCCAACCAATCAATCATTTTTTTCTTTAATTAAAAAAAAGTTGTTGGTTTTTATCAAAAACCTTAAACCCAAAACTTTTTTTTTTTGGTTTGTAGACATATTATATTTTTTTTAACTGTTTTTTTTTTTTGTTTTTTGTTTGTTTTGTTTTGTTTTTGATCTAAAAGCACGAGTTTCTTTTTGGTTTTTTTTTTTGAGGTATCTCCGCGAACATCGTGGAATTAGAGTAATTTAAATTATCCACGGAGTGATTAATAAAAAAGTTCAAAATAGGTTATAAGCCATCATTTCAAATATTTGGAATGATCATCTGGAAATAGCGTGATCGTAAACCGAAGGAAGGACATGCATCCATTTAGAATTGATTGAAGTAAGCAATATGTGTAACTTGCGACTGATACATTATATTAAGTGATGTAGTTTAAATCGTTACAGTTATCTGATTGTGCTCCTGCGAGGTAAACAAAGGTGCCTTAATCCGGAAAAAGGGAGTATTGTTGGGCGGAAAGCAACGTTTCAAGATCGTTATTCCTGCTGCATGAGGTCGAATGTATGCGTCTTTTAGTGCGACTCGCACTAGCGACTCTCCTTTGCTTGTTACTTTTTGCCGCTTATGAATATACGAACATACGCCAACATGTCATTTCAAGTAGTGATCCAAAGACAGGTTTCTGCGCTCTTTAATTTTGATGTCCTAGAAGTATTAGAATCAAGAAATTCGATCAAAAATTATTGATTAGTAACGGATCATACGGCAGTATTGCAAAATAAAGCAAATAGAAGGATTTTAGAGAAATGATTCTGTTGCACTGAGATTTCAAACTAGAAAGAAAAAAAAAAAAAACGAAAATGTATATATGTATTTTAAGATACGGATGAAATAGTCCGCATATTGCTTATGTCGGATAATTCACCATCTGGCTGGGAAACAAACGTAAATGTCACTTTCAACGTGATCGTTGTACTAATTATTTTTTTGCTCAGTATCGCCTTGCTTGTTACGGGTTAGTTTGTGGTCTTTAAAATAATGATTTAGACAGATATTATGAATTTATTAGTCATGTCTATACGTCTATATAATAGAAAATATAGATTGTCAGTTTTTCAGGCTAATAATTTACAAATGCAACGGAAGGAAATATCTCAGTGATATTTGTTTGAGAATAGTTTCTTGCAAGAATTATAAAAGGATAAGAATAAACCTGAAGTGAATTTATAAAATCTTAGGTATAATTGTGGTCGCTCTGATATTGGATTCATCAGTAATTGGTAGTGAAAACGATGATTTGGATGAAACGTCAACTGATTTGCAGCAGGATCAAACGGTGAATTCAAATTCGATACGTATAATCATTCATATGTGATTTTGCTAATGCACTGTTCCGAAAAAAAAATGGAATTTTAGGTCTGGACACCACATTTCTTGTCCTCTAAGGATCGTTTGCTGCCAGAGATAGATATCATTGCAGATCTGAACAAATATTCAGTTTCTTCTATCAGTGAAATATAATCTTAGAATATCATGGTAATTACAGGTAGCGATCCTTTCGCTCTCATATCATATGCATATACTACTACATTGTTTTGTGAAACTTTGTTCACATCTGTAATATTTCATAAATCAGATTAAAGCATTTTTTAATACACTCTCTCCCATTATTTGCATAATTGATTTTCAGATTTTGGTTTTCCCGAATGTCAGGTTCACTAGATTGATATTGCCTACCGTCCAATAAGACAATCTTACATTAGACAGAAGGATTCAGTGAGTTTTAGAGAGAAGTTAACCACAATTCTTTCAGCACAGATATATTACTGAATCTCAAATTTAAGGGTAAATTGAAATTCGATCAATTGTAATTTCGCAGTGCAACAGATCGACTCTATTGAATATTGAAGAACTTTGATTCGAAAGTATCATCTTTTCAGTTATTTAATATTAAACTGTAAGGGCATTATAAGGCCAAATTCGATTGCTATATTAATTAATTAGCTTAATATTTATGTTTTTGAGAGTTACTTTATTCAGAAGCTATTATTCCTTTAGTTTTATAGCATTTTCGTTTTGAAACAATGAATTTGTGAGGAATATAAAATTGATTTCCCTAGAAAAGTTTACTCTTTAATGACTTCTTTGTTCTTTGTATCGGTAGAATTGAATAATTTTTATTTCAGTTCTATCGGTTAAATGATTTCTGCTGTTAATGAGCTAATGACAATTGAAATTTCTGACTGACTAAGTTGCTGGAATAAATTCCCAGAAATTTAAATAAATTTATTTGTTTATAATCTTTTACTCCAACTTTTGTAATATTACCAAGTTTCGAGAGATAGTTGAAAAACTAATCCTATACTCGAAAAATATAATAGTCACATTAGATGATTTCGGGAAATGAGTCTGTAGTACAACCTCAAAGTTGAGTAATTAAATCTTTATTACAAAAATTTGATGACGAAACAAGACACGCAATCATTGCAAATCAATAATATCAATAAAACAAAGTTAGTGATGAACAAAAAGAGGTTAAAACTAATGGAAAGGAAGCCGCGCTCGTTGGTAAGCCTTGTTTAAAGAAGAGGGAGGTTTTATTAACGCAATAGTTGCGACTTTGTTAGATCTGCGTTGGCCTGGGTCAGGGTTACAAAGAAAGGAATGCATATACCACGGTGTTACTAATTATTTGAATTATGGGCAAAGAAATATCATTTTCCGGTATTCTTCGGTTGTTCCGAAAGATGAAGGATCAGCTGAAATGTCATTCATTGCATATTCTGAATGCTTGATTGTGTCATAAACAGTTTTGGCCAGCGGAATCTGCAAACAAGAAATTCAAACTGTGGACTGGATGAAAGTATATGTGCAAAAATAACGTCTCAAAAAGCATCCCTCGGAAGATATCATCCTGAGGACACTGGACGTTGATTATTTGATCATTACGTTATTCAAAGCTTGTCGTGAACTTAGTCATATATATATATATATATATATATATATAT